>JAAMPD010000798.1:0-36216 GCA_025266255.1 Trissolcus basalis
TATATATATATATATACAAATAGAAAAAAAAAATAAATAAATAAATAATTGAAATAAAAATTGTTACATGATAAAAGAAAAAGCGATGACCATTTTATGTTTCCAATTGCAGACGTGAGTCCGCATCTTATATTCAAGAATGGGATGACGCCGACATTGTGGCCGCAGGACGTGCCTTTTCCCCCGGAGGAGGGCAAGGATGAGGCAAACTCGACATTCGGTGACACGGACACGCAATCCGGAGCATTCAGTCCAGCCCCGGACACAAACTCGACGCAGTACCCGGCGTACTTCAAGGACCCGAAGGGAGGCAACCACGCGATCTTCGGAGCGGGCGGTGCCGGCACGTTCGGCGCGATCCAGTACATCAAGCAGCAAGGGGTGAACAAGTCCTGTCTGCCCGACGTGATCCAGCACGGGCGCTCCGCGGGCATGCCGCTGTACGTGCGCTGTCCGATCTGCCAGAAGGAGTTCAAGCAGAAGTCGACGCTGCTGCAGCACGGCTGCATCCACATCGAGTCGCGGCCGTACCCCTGTCCGGAGTGCGGCAAGCGGTTTCGTCAGCAGTCCCACCTGACGCAGCACCTGCGCATCCACACGAACGAGAAGCCCTACGGGTGCGTCTACTGCGGGCGCAACTTCCGACAGCGGACGATCCTGAACCAGCACCTGCGCATCCACACGGGGGAGAAGCCGTACAAGTGCCAGCAGTGCGGCAAGGACTTCAGGCAGAAGGCGATCCTGGACCAGCACACGCGCACCCACCAGGGCGACCGGCCGTTCTGCTGCCCGATGCCCAACTGCAGGCGGCGCTTCGCGACCGAGCCCGAGGTGAAGAAGCACATCGACAATCACATGAACCCTCACGCGGCCAAGGTGCGCCGCAACTCCAACGGGGAGCTCAAGCACCCGGGCGCGCCGACCAGCCTGGGCCCGGTGAGCGTCTCCCGGGGACTCACCCCGGCCGTGGTGAAGCCCGAGCTCTACTTCCCTCAGTGCTACGCGCCGGCCTTCAACCACCAGCCGCCCGTCTCGTCGTCGCAGTTCGCCGGCCAGGCGAACGTCGTCGCCGTGACCGGCGAGTTCAAGCCGCCCACCGGGCTGCCGCCCCAGTGACTAACCGTCCATCCTGCCGCGTACTAGCCAGCAGGACTCCCGCTGAGGTTTCAGCGCTGCTTCCGGGACGCACAGCACCCAACAGCCGCCTTCCAACAGCAACACTATCCGTGACAATTGTTGCCAATTTGTGTTGTTTTAGGTCCACGCGAGCACTTAATGCCCTATCGCAGTGTGTCGAGCTTCGCAATGCATTTTCAGGTAAAACCTTTATACCAATCGAGCCCGTTTGTCTATCCGAACTTTCCAACGCCGGACCGCCTTCTTCGTCCGCGCGAATGTCTTTGCATTTTTCTTCTCTCCTCTCTTGTTCTTATTCTTACTGTTCATTTTCCACGAGTATTACGCGGATATCATCATCATGCGTGCGTTGAACTTACATTTTATATTACAAATGAATGATGACCAACGGATGATAGGACGAATCATTTTATTGAGTATTTTTTAGGCATATTTTTTATATTTTATTACCTTGTTGGATTGTTGATCATCGCAGCTCGACGTGTTTTGTCATTCACATATTACGCTCTACACACAGGAACCTCTTGTTTTTTTGTTTTTCTCAAATCATCCCGACTGTTAAACTACAATAGATAGAACGCGCGCCAAAAGCCCACGATCCTATGCGAACAGCGACTGATGTTGCGGGCGACACGCCCGTCTTGTGATCTTGATAATTGTGATTTTCCGTAATTTTAAGTGTACCCCTCGGGGGGGACCGACCGCGCGCTCCCCTCCACTTTTAGCCAAGCTAAAATTTTCGCGCAATCCGAATTGGCGCACTAAAATTCGATTCGAAATTGAAATTAAAATTATTAGGCAAATTTAAATTCTAAATTTATTCTAGGAAATTAAGCTCTTTCGTCTTGTACAATGATGGGTTTTCAAAATTCGATTGCTAGTCATCGGTGTCGCGCACCGGATTTATAATTCGACACCGAGAGTTAATCACGGGAACCAATCGGGGAGATCCGCCTTCACTTGTGTGCCATGCTATACAAATGAAGATAAAAAAAAAAGCTCGAAGGGATGTTTTGAATTGTTCGCAATCGGTACAAGGGCTTTTGGCGCGCCGACCCTGAGGAAACTCAATTGCAAACTGCATTACAAGGGTGACAATTTGAATGGTACCAATGGCAAACGTAATTGTTATCATAAACATTTCAAATTGTAAAACAAAATTAGATTGTGATGGTAAAAAATGTTCAATGGTAAGATCACACATCCCTTCACTTCTAAAAGAACTTTTTGAATTATTTGCATTGAATAAAACAAAATACAAGCAACAATTTTAAGTTGTTTCAACTCACAAAGTTCTTTTAACGAGAGAAATATTTCACCTTCTTAAAATGAACTTAAAAACAACCAACTGAAATTAAAAAGGGATATTTACCATCTTGATGGTTACATTTTTACTATTTACAGTTTAAGGATTGACGAATGGTGCAATTGAGTTTCCTCACTGGAGACCAGGATGCTCCTCTGGAGTTCGCAGGGGGGGTTCGAATCCCCCCGCGGCCGCACAATAGCCATAAACTGTGTTTAAATATGTTTCTCTCTCTAAACGGGTTGAACATGTTCGATTTCGATCAGACTGAAATGATTGTGATACAATGTTTAACTTGCCTATGTTTTAATGAAGTTGAGAGAGTCAAGTTGATTATATTGAATCGCGGACGACGAAACGCACGCGCGTGTTGGATAATTTTGCTGGCGATGATGGGGGCAAAGTTGTGCCAGCGCACGATGAGGCGGAGCTGTTGAATTGTGGCGCCCGAATTTTTAAGCCGACGAAGTAGACGAAGTTGAATAGCATATACATACACTGGACGGTGTCGCGGGTACCGCGCCGGTCGCGCCCACCGCAATAGCCTTTTCGCTGGACCACCCCCGGCTGACCTGGAGCTCGCCCCCTGTTATAGACCTGTTATCATTTAAAGCCGCCGACCGTTCTAGATTGTCACCGTGCTTCCACAATTTTTATATACAAGAACAGATTGAAACATAGATGGCGTTATTTTTTACTGTCACACTTATACATAAACAATAAATTGGCAGTACCAACGTGCCTTCGCAGTTATACGAATTAAAAGTGGCGTGCTCCAGGGCCGCGCGGCTCCGGCACCAGAGACGCAACCCGATGCAATAGCCGTTATATACATATGTACACAATATTATTGATGATAGTTGATATTATAATACAGATTATAAATGCCGCGGCCGCGCGCTTCCCAGCGCACCGTTCAAGCTCAATAGCACAACCTACCCTCTGATTACATGTCCTCCTGATGAGAAACCTCTCCCCCCTCCCCCCAAGTTGTTGCATTTCTATAAAACAAAGACTGATAACGCGTGAATGGCCCATAATTAAGCAGATCCGCGCTGATGTTTTAAGCGCTACGACGAGCAGGCGAATTGAATGACCGATAGAAGAAGAAGCATTGACGAAATATAGCGCCGGCAAACGCGCGATAAAAAAAATCTTGTATACTATTATGATATTTGAATGTATATTTATACAACTGGTTAGATTAATTATATGACGATATTTTTATTGGTTTTAAATCAGATTGGTGCTGATTACTACGTAAGGGACGTAAGTTGAGAGAGACGCAAGAGAAAAGTTACGCTAGACAAGAAAGAGTGTGTAAGTCGAAAGAAATAGGTGAAAAGGGATTTGAAGTGAAATGATGAAAAGGTGGGGGGCAAAGTAGAGAAAATGAAATGGAGAAACTGGAACCTTATGAAAGAGACGAGGGACTGTGGAAGAAGGCTGAAAACACTGTAGCGTATAGAGTTATATTAGAATAGTCAATAGATTAGCTCAAAGTAAGGACCCTCGATCGTCCGCTCATCAATTTGATTAACATCACCCATACATTTCATGGCAATACTTAAAGGAGACAAAAGAAAATGAGAAACGGTTTTGGGTTAGACAGATGATTTTGGCGGATGCAGACGAACCGTTTCACTTCGCTAGAGATAGTCTTATAAAAAAAAATAAAAAAACAATTTCTACATTAAGACGTGTGATCTCTCTAATTTTGTACATTACATAATGATTCGTACATAATAACGAGATATATAGGTATATTATTAATTGTGTATTAGGCCCCTCGGACGGGACGTTGACGCGACGGTTATTTAAAACGATTTAAACGAAAATATAAGAATGACAGAATATGTAACGTTGATGTTGCGCCGGGGGTAATGTGTATGCGAGCGAGACGCTCACGTATGTATATAATTATAATATATACATATGTATAGTTTTTTAATTTAGAAGAGAGATTTGAAATTGTGTGGCCATATTTGTTATATGGCCTGTTCGTAGTGCCTCGGAATTGCTGCTCGCGGCAGTGATTTTATCGTATTTTATTAAGGTATATATATAATAAATATATATAATATTATATTAATACTGCAACTATGAATACTCTGATACAGTACGAAAGAAGAATAAAGGAAAAAAATTAAAAACGACGGATGCATTTTAAAAGAATAAAATGGGAAAAAGTGGTGGTTCAAAAAAAAAGAAAAAAAAGAAAAATATCGACACTCACACACACCACTCACCACTCTGTCACAATGTACACTCACACAACACAGGATAATAAGGATAAAAAAAAAACTTGTGTCATACGTATAATCGCGTTAAAATGTCTCATTAAATTAAATTATTGAAATATATTTGCGGATATAATGGCGAGCGCCCGGGCTTCAAAGTGTGACGCTCCCCATGATGTGATCGTAATTCTCAAAGTCTTTCTTGTTACGTTCGTCCTATTCGGGGACCGGATTTTCCGCGTCGGGGGTGTGGGTGTGAGTGTTTGCCGAGATTCTCTTTCCAGATATCGCGCGCGAGAGTTCGAAAATTTTTTCGCGCAAAATTATATCATCAAGAAACGCGTGTATCATTTACCAGTTGGCGCGCTTAAATTTAGGATTTATCGACAATCGAGCGAGTTACAATTTTTAGACGTCCCGCTTCTTATATTTAACCTCTTCTTGGCGATAAAAATTACGCGCTCCAGCCGTCGCACACATTTTTGTCGCTCGTTCGCGTGATTTTCTACACTTTTTTTTTTTCTTTTTCTTTTCGTTTCATCATTTTTGCAAAGACTTATTGTGATCGAGAACTATGTATACGAACTCAAACACAAATCAAAGTATAATTGTACTTTCCACAGAGTATACCAGCGAGCCATCCATGCCTCGATGGAAATTGAAGCGATAATCGTGCTTTAACGATTACACCTCGCTGCAACGATCTCTTTCCGTTCGGCGCACGGATGGCCGGAAACTATAACACATTCTGTACAGTACATGTATACATATTTAAGACAAAGTCGTGATTTAAGACGAAAGAATTATCTATATCTATGTCGCAATCGAGATTGACTGCGGCGAACAAGGAAAAGTTTTAAAAACCCAGCAAACAGTATACGGCATGCAATGCATCTCGAGAGTTTTCTTTATATTTTTCATTCGGCGACTCTCTCCCGCCAATATTTTAATACAAGTCGATAAAACGCGCGAATCGTCGGTTTTTGATTGAACGTTACCTTTTCTTCTCTAGCGTCCTTTTTTTTTTCTCTGTTTGTGTTTTTCCACTCTATTCTCTTATTTTTATTATTATTTTTTTTTCGCAAAACTTGCAATCTCACGACAATTTTTTGTAATTATACAGGTTGTCTTTGGAAGTTAAAGTAAAGAAAAAATATTTCAGACTGACTCGCTTTTTTATTCGAGGGGAAAAATTTGAATTTTGAATTGTAGCATGGACAATTAGGTTGGTGGCTGATTTCGGAATTAACGAAGAGAGCATATGTGCAATTCAGGCGCGCTGAATTCTTGTCCGTTTTTCAAAGTATTTGACAAACTAACATTTCGTGCAATTTCGAGTTCAGTATTCAGACCAATTTAGGTTACGCCGGTCGGGAAAGGGCAAATAAAAAAATTGTTTCGTGCAAAAAAAAAAAAAAAAAGAAAATATAAAAACTAATCGTCGTGTGCAAAAATCAATTAGAAGTAGGCTAGCGTTATATTTTGATATGATTTATATATTTCTATTTAGGAATTAGATGTTTGAAATTGAACGAGTCTGTGATTTATGAATTTGCAATTACCGAAAAAAGTGTTTTTTAGACTTTAAGTTATCATAGTTGGTAAGCAATTTCGAAAAAAATTCAAAATTTATTGAATATGCTCTCTTGATAATTTTTTTCTATTGTTACGGTCGATTGTTTCAATTCGAGAGTTTAACCCAGCAGCCTAATTTTAATGCAAAATTCGATAAGTCCTGAGACAAGGATTTGTATAGCTCATTAGTCGAAACTTTTACTAGCAACTAGTAACGATTAAACTGATCGAGTTGCGCAAAGGGGAGCTTCTTGATATACTTAAACTTTTGCAATTTCATACTTGTCTTTTATTCCAAATAAGTACTGAAGTTTAAAAAATAATTCACCTGTGATGCGACGAATGATTACTTTTGTTTTTCCATTTTTTTTTTCGCAGTTCTGTGTTTTAGCGTGCATTTTCTCGGAATATTTAGGTACCGTGCAAACATTTATTTCTCAGACTTTCAATTTTGACGAAAAATTGCAACAAGGTGTTAATATTTAAATCTCTCTTAAAATGCGCGTGACAGTATGAAAGAAAACTTTACAACGTCATATATTTTTTATAATCGAAAAGTAAATTCATAGAAAATAAGTTAAATAAAAACGCAATTTTCCAACTTGTATAATTTTACATGGATAGAATTGCAGAACGCGAAATGTTTATTTAGAATCTATCAAATTCGCTGTGATTTGTTTGGTTGCGTAATTTTTCCAACTTTTTTTTTTTCCACGGTGTATTGATTTCTTACAACGTTACGTACGAATTTTTCGCTCAAAAATGAAAGGAAAAAAATTGCTCGCGTATCTGATTGTAAAGTCATAAAAATGTTCAACAAATTCGCAACTGTTCAAACTGTATATCCGAATTTTTTTCTTTTTTTTTCACATGAGCTATAAATGCGTAACTCTAGATATTCCGGCGCTTATCAAACTCTGCTCAACGACGGAATTTTGTTTATCAATTATTCCTATTCATCTGCTGGAAAAAAGTGATTCGAATAAATGAAAGCTAATATTGATTAATTGAAAAAAGATGAAAAAAATAAAACTTTGCACCGTACCGAAACACTATATCTCGTCGACGTATTTCACACATTTGAAACAAAACAAAAAAAATCTCGCGACTTTTTTCGGATACGAATCTTGCTGGCTAAAGTAAAACAAAAAGTACTTTTAGCTAAAATAATGTATTGCTGTGAGATTCGATTTCATTACCCGAAAAAATTGAATTTCAAAAATAAAAAGAAGACCTGAAAAAATTGCAAATAAAAATCTATATAACGTGAGGATCGTTATATCAAAGCGTTTTCGTTACCGGACTCGAGCTTAAAATCTCAACGTGAAAATTCACTTCGTTTCTGAATTCACGATCGAACCAATTTGTAACTTGATTAATTGCGTTTCGTTAAGCAAAAAAATGAGAACACACCTATAGATAAATTTATCAGAAAATTGGAAACGGAGAGCGGAGTACAAAATTCGCGAGAGATAAATATGAATTTTTGCGAGGGTGTACGTGCGCCCTGAGTAATCAGAAATCGTGTTGTACGCATCGAGCTTTCAAAAAAGATTGTTTCTTTTTTTTCCCTACCTCCGCGTAGAATAAGGTAAATATGTTTCATTAACGATATGGAAAAGCGATACGGGAAAAGATATAGACACGCGCGCGCACGTTGAATTTCACCGTGAATTTTTGTTCCTTTTTCCTCTTCGGTACGTGTGTTTCGTTGGAAAAGCGGCTCGAATTAAAGACTCGCGTATATATCGGATGTGCGCGCGCAAAAGGTAGGAAAAAAAAAGAAATGGCCAAGAGGACGCTTTTTCGGACGTTCGTTAATAAATATAATGCGTCGGCGGGTCAAATTAATCAAAGGAACCGGACGAGAGGCATTGAAACAATAAAGGTTGGTCCCCGCGTCTTTTGTTGCCACGCTTTTCACCCAACACAAACAATCTCGAGCGAATCTTTATCAAGTATCACGAAGAGCTAAATGGAACAATGAGCCCGGCACTTGGCATTGTTTATTAAACAACCGCGCGACGGTGAACGAGATCGGCGCGAAAAGCTCGCGAGAGCTGAACAAAAAAAATATAAAAAATTGGGATGATTTTTTAAAAACGAGCCACCGGTAAGAAATGAGGCTACCCCAGTGGGTGTGGTCCGACTCGATCACATGCATTCGGCAGAAGCTATCTTTGTGTTCGAGAGAGTGCTCGGCGCTCGGCTAATAAATGCAATCGAGCTTTCCAATGCCCGCGTACCGTTCGTTAATCGCCCGCTGCCTTCACAATCAAACCACTTCGATTTCGTCTCTCCGCGTATACTTTTTCCGCAACAACTTTTTTTTCCCCCCAATCAACGTGCCATAATTTGCGAATCTTCATCCGCTTTTCGGAGGGAAAAAAGACTCGCGTTTTCGGCGCCACTGGCGCCCAACTTTCCAAGTCGAGGCTCGTCCGTCAGTGCAGTCAGAAAATTACAAGGTCGGATGAATGTCGATGAAATAAGTCGGGATTGGAAAATCGATTGTGTATAATTCAGCATGATCCATTTGTATATAAACCGTAGGAGAGTCCAGAGGCGGGATTTATTTTTGTTTGCCAGCCGAAAAGAACTGTGAAAAGTGGATGAAAGCATCGCGCGCTTGTATCAGACATTCGTAGAATCGCGCGGGATTAATCAACAACGTTCGAGGGGGTGGGACAAAAAAATGCGGCTCAACGAAAAACATTTCGTCCCCGGCACACCGCGTATAATCACGCGAATTGCAAGCGTGAAACAATGTTTTTTTTTCTTTCTATTTCGTTTCTCATCTTTAATCGCAAAACCTTCGGCAATACCGTTACGATAGTACGCGCGTCGTTATAGATTCGTCCAACATGATACGCTTTGCTACGCGATTTGTATATTTCAATGCTCTTATGTCGATACGTTCGTATAGCTTTAAATGAAAAATAGAGCCAGATTTGGGGACACGCTAATGAAACCTCAAATGCACCACGACATTTTCACTCCGACATGGAATTTCAGAGTTAACGTATGTGTACATATATTATACATAATGACATAGATATTAAAACCGATGACACTTTTTAACGAATCGTATCATATCTTTCCAACAATTTTCTCTCTTATCGAGTCGCATATCTTCATTTGTAAACTTTTTTTTTATTATTTCATTATTGCAAAGATACGAATGTTCTTTTTTTTCTGAATCCGTGATTTTAATTTGCAATTTTTTCTATCAATTAAATTTTTAATTAAAAAAAACATTTCAAAGCTTGCATTGATTATGACCGCAAAAAACACATTTTCGTACTGGATGAAAAGAGAAAAAATCAATTCGCTCCACGAGAAATACGCAAACATCATCATCTGCGACAAAAAAAAAGGTAGCAAAAACAAATTAATTTGCAATCACAGTGACGCTCAGTGGATACTAAATTGAACGCGACGAGACCGGAC
This sequence comes from Trissolcus basalis, assembly GCA_025266255.1. Lineage (NCBI taxonomy): Eukaryota > Metazoa > Arthropoda > Insecta > Hymenoptera > Scelionidae > Trissolcus > Trissolcus basalis. Next base: position 9,709 of record JAAMPD010000798.1, read on the forward strand.
CCACGAAAAACCTCTCTTTGACGCTATGAAAATATGTGAACACGGGGACCCGAGGGCGGGTAATAGCCGCGGGTTTTCGCGTTCAATTGAGTTACGGTTAGCGACTTGCTCAATTTCATCGTTTTGCCATGAAAGTACTTAATCGTTAGTTTCGCTTTCACACGCGGCCACGTGCTCATCGGCGCCGCGCCGGCAGTCATCTCTTGCAATGATTTTCAGTTGTTGGAAAACAGGATATAATGATTGGGGGGGGGGAAAAACGATGTCTAATATTTGCCATGACAGTAAACCAAATGTTGAGACACCTCTTTCCGTATTATAAAACAGCGCAGATGTAGCGCGAGAGCGTTGTCAAAGGACGGGCGAAGGACTCAACCAATTTTCTCCCCTCATTTGCAAACGTTCCGCGCCGATTCAGGGCCTACCTCGAGAGTCAAATCTCTTTTTTGTTACCGATCGGCGGGCCACTGGCGAGCTCAATTCGTCATAATTTTTTCAACCTCTTTGAACAGTGTCTTAACTTAACACACGTAAAAACAAGTCCTTAACAGTCTTACACTCAAATGTCTTAAACGAGACGCTGCTTAAAAATGTTTTACAGTGTCTTAATTTGAGATACAATTTTTGGAGGGGGCAAAACATCCAAAACCACCTTGTTAAAATTATGTGGAATGTGAAATGAAATCTCGTGATTGGTCCGCCGAGTTATACACATCGCACAGGATATATTGTACTATTTAAAAGCCGTATTTTTCACCACCATAATAAATAGTAAGAAGAAAGCAAATTTTTATATACGTTGTAACAGTTAATAAGTTTGTATATCTTAGAATTATTTGCGTTATCAATTGGGGCTTATTTGACTCTGTAGTCTCTTTTTTAATTCTCCCGTTTGTTTTAATGATAACATGATATATGCATTGTATATTACCTTTTTTCCGTTTCTACCTACTCTTGAATTGATAGTCGAATAGGCCAATCTCGCAGTCACAAAATGCATTTTTAACGACGTTTTAAAGCCCTTCTTCAAGTCTTGTTACAAACATGAAACGGTTCTTTGTTGATAAACCCATCCCCCATTTGCTACACACGTTATTGCGACATTTGTTATAACAGCCATTACTTTTAGAGATCGTAATCAAAATTATACATAGCGTAGATACATATCCCTGTTGATTCTTAGTTACCGTGAGTCCTCGCCGAGACTTGTTTTGTAAGCCCGCGTGCGCGATTTTTGACAGTTTTGAAAAAATCGCGCGCGCCGCCATAGTAAGAAAATAAAAGCAAGATGCCATGTTTGTGTGACAACCTGTAGGTATATATAGTGAGATTGGGCGCGATTCGCGCCCAAAATGATTTTTTCCTCGTTTGGAAGTAAAAGTGTGCCATTTGTGTTGCAATTGTTTTGTCCGATCCTCGGCGACCAAAGGACTGCTCAAAAAGAGTTGCGATGTGTTTTTGCCCGAGCGTATATAAGGATCGCAGAAAAACGCGTCGCAGCTAATCGTCACGCCATCAGTTGACTGATCCATTTTTCGATCGAGTGAATTATTTCATGCTTAATGAATACGTAACTGAAAAGTGTCGGCAGCTGCGCGCATTCTCTGTCGTTTGTTGAACACACAAAAAAAATAGCGAGAGCAAAAAAATATGAGAACAGAAAAAAGCACGCGGAAAGCGTAGAGGGGGGAAAAAAGTGGGAAAACACGGCTCTCCCGAAGCAGCTCACAATATACGATCGTCCATTTTGTAGTCAACTATGAACTACTTTTAAAGTCGCGACTAAAAGACAGACTTTGGGAATGAACTTTTGTTTCTTATTTGATGCGTCGAGGTAGATAGCGCGCGATTTTTGACGAATGTAAAGCGCGACGATTGAAAACTAAAAGTGAAGCAAAAAAATTGTACCCGAGAGAGATACGATTTGAAAATGTTTGCGAGGTAAATACGAATTGATTTTTGAATGCGTTGTCTACGAGAAAATTTGTCCCATGAACGCGAAATTGCTAGCACCTTGTATCTCTCTATCTCTTTCTATCTCTCACAATTTCTATCTCTTTATCCTTCTCCTTTAAGAAATACTAGTAAGAAATAGAGTATATTTCGAATGTCCACCCCCTTTTACGCCTCGCCCCTGTGTATATTCCGAACACCACAACACACCGACTATATGTTTTGTAATTAAAAGAAAACAATATCGACAAAGTTGTATTTTCTCACTTATCATGATTTACAGATGCCTTGTCAGAGAGACTATTATTGTGTTATACAGTGACGCGAGAAACAAGTGAGGATGCCCATTTGGAGTTTCAGATAAAAAAGAAAACACATTTTTACCAACAAAATTGTCATTTGCCAAATTTGCGATTCCGCACTTTTTCTCGTCGTTTTCTATTTTTTCGTCTGAATATGTGTGTTATACGTTTTTCCTTGTTCTTATTTGCATTCGCGTGTTAATGTTAATCTTACGATTTTATGAACTTCGGTACATTATAAACGACAAGACTAGGATATAAGAAATGAGATTTTTGACGAATAAAACTTTTGAACGAAAATCCAACATGTTTGTCAATCGCTCGATAACCTATACAGTTGTACACAACATGTATGCGATTTCATTGCACGTGTTTCGTTTATTTTAGGACACTCATTTTTATATTATCTTTCGTTCGAATGACAAACGAGATTTAAGATTTTTGACGAACGTTCACCAATCACAAGGGGCTCGGTCAGAAATCTCATTTCTTGTTTTTCGTTGCCCCTTTTTTTTCGTCTTTATTATATATATATATTTCATATTTTATAATTTTTTTGTCTGCGCTTTTTTATTTTTTTGTCGATTAATTTTGTACCCATTTTGTGTTCTGCGACATTTTGTAGGGACCTTTTGTTTGGACTGTTTTTCTCCACCGAGAACAATTTTTTATCATGGCTTTCAGTTTTTGAAATCTTCGATTTGACATCTCAAGTGACAAAGATATCGCTATGCGGCAGCAACAATGTTGAAACATTACACTCGGTACCTGACACAGGGTATCGAATAAACATTATACTCGATTCGATCATCAGCCGTACAAATGCATCTTGTTTCACTGTGATTTAATTAATTAATCAGCCGTGTTGCGTCCACTCGAATGATCGAAAATGATTAAGACGCACCAACAATTCAATTGGACAAAAAATAATGTTTTTGTTTTGGTTGCAGATACTCATATGAATTTTTATATTACATCCATTAAAGGATTAAAAATGTCGCGAAAACTTTGCCAAAAGAAAAAAAAAAGAAATACTCAATTCGAACGAGATCAAACGGAATTGATGAAAAATACAACAAACAAACAAACAGAACTACTGAATGAAAAAAAAAGTCAAGACATAATTTGCGATCTTTTTTCATTCCTATGCGAGTGCAATGCGACAACTTGTTAGAATAATTTTTCGGCCGGAACAAAAATTTCATAAAGATTTATATTAAATTTTATTGCTTCATCGATTTTTTGAACCAAACAACAGTGGAGTATGATTTCACGTATTGAAAAACAGACGTGCTTCTTCACATGTGAATATTACTCTCCACAAAGTCCAGACCAGACTGCCGTTTTGCACACTTGACACACCACGCCCTCGTCCGCGATGAATGCTCAACATACACTAGGTTAGGAATTTGTTCTTTCTTCTTTCATAATCATAAACCTTCTTAGTATAATGTGTATAAATTATTTTGTCTAAGACTTTTGCGACAGGCTGGTGTGCCAAGCAGTCACAATTTGCACTCAGACTTGTAAAGAAAAACACAGATTTTGACACACTCCTCGATCTCAATTCAAAATTCTGAATACTTATCATTAAATGTTATTATATATATAAATAAAAAAAAAGGTATAGCTATACTCGATTAATTGATGCTATAAACTAGTGCAATACACTGAAACAATAGAGATGTTTATGTTATTACGAAGGTTTAAAAGAAAAAAAAAGGAAACCTCTGAAAAGTGAAAAAAATATGATATATATGTTTTATATACATACACAGCACGTACAATCGAACATTTTTGTGTGAAACAATCGAAATCTGTAACATTATTCGGATGCATTTGAATATGAAAGTAGCGAATATTTGGCGAACGTTTTTGGTGCACATATCGAAGTATGTTTAGGGCTAAGCTCTCGGTTCAAAAAAGCAAAAAAGTTAAATAAAAAAAAAAAAGAAATGAAAACGTCCCGGGGACGCTTGTTGTTTGCGAGACCAAAATTGTGATATGCAGAAAAAGGCAATAAATTAGCGCGCGAACTGCTGCTTTCATGTTCGGCATGATTTATATATATGCAAGTTTTAGAAACGGAACCACGTTCCTAATAGTGATGTATCGAGCGAAGAGATTAGTGCAAATTCCCTTCGGCTCGTATATAAATAAATAAAAATTTCTATATATACATATATTTTGTGACTGACGAGTGTCTCGGCAAAATCGGACCTTGGCCTGGCCGGGCCGGCAGCTTCCAAAGATTGCAAGGATATTGTTATACTCTTTTCCTAACTTTAAATAATATATAACTACCATCGAGATGGACCGGCCAGGCCATGGGATTGTTTGTGCGCACGCCTGAAAATGCTCTGTTTTTTCATTTTCACTTTTTTATACAATAAAACTTACTATAAAACAACGCCCGATTTTCTTTTTCATCCTTTATTTCCGCTCTAGTTTGTTTTTGGCTTATTTTCGCCCGGCCGTTTGATGTGTCACAGTGGCGAGCTTTCGTACAGAAACCGCACGCTCTTTCTCCGCGCGCGGGATCAATTGCGCGAATCATAAGGCACGATAAATTTGCGACCCATCAATATCAATTCTTTTGACAATTAAACAACGTTTAAAACTATCGTTCGAAAATGCAATAAAAGTGCGCTAATCTCCGAACCCGGCGTTCCATTCGCAAATGAATAATATATTTACCGCGCTCCCCAGTAGTGTTACACCATCAGTTGTAATTACACTGTGTTCTCGAATTATTGCGCGCGGTCTCATACGCGCCGGTATTCTTCATGTAAATTCGCATTTAAAACGTTTCATAAAACACAAAACGCTCGACGAGCTTTTAACAATGACCCGACGAAAGACCGCCATTCCAACTAGCGACTCTTTTCTTTTCTCCCCCACTTTTTTTTTTTTTTTGTACTCTTCTTTCGTTTTTCCACATTTTTTACGTTTACATTTATACGGATGTTAATCAATCGGTTTTGAACGCCCGATTAAATACCTGCCGGGTGCATAAACTTTGCGATCATCCGATGACGACGATTTCCCATAATGCACATTTGTTTCAGCTTCGTGTGATCGATCATTTTTTTAATCCCGTTGTTGTTGTGACTTTTTTTTCCTTTTCCTTTTTTTTCGTTTCATCAGTTTCTTTTCTCGTTTGCAACTTTTTTTCCCTTTCCAATTTTTTTCCGGCTGACAATTTTTAATATACGCGCACACGTACACAGCGCAAACTCGTCTCCATTCAAACACACACGAGTTTCATGCCCAGGCGCCGCAGCAGTATTACAATCAAGAGAATATATAAGCTAAATTAATACCCACGGCAAACACACGAGAAAATTCATGTGTCATCGAACTCAGACAAAATGTATTGTCATTTGCGAGAGATGGTCAATCTATGTTTATTGTCGCAATCAAAATTTTCTTTTTTAATTTCCATTTTTTTTCNGTTCTCGTTTTATTAATTATTAACTCATTTTCTGTTTTACTATTTCATTAAAGCTCAATCTGCTATTGACAGTTCGAATTTATGTTCTTCGTTTATTCTTTTTTTTTGTCAATTTTTTTTTTTTTCTAAATTGAATTTCAAGATTTGTGAGCGTTGGATTATTGTTCGTGTAAGAGCCGAATGATGAAAACTGCGATCACGCGAAATATTTCGGGAAAATATTTTGCGCCAGTCGCCACGAAAAATCATGGAACTCCGGGGAGAGACCGGCGAAGGAGAGACGTTGGTAACAAAAATTAAAGCCGATCGCCAAGTTCAGATTACAGAAGAGGACTGGCCAAATGAACAGGATGGACGAGGTGGTAAGTGTGAAAAAAAATTTTTTACGCTTTTTTAATGTCACTTTCGATGGATGTAATGTCAAAATTATTTAAATCAAGCGGCTTGAGATATATTATTCATCGGGGCAATTATTAAAATTGATTCTTCAATAAAAACTGCGCGAGAGTGTGAATAGAGTGTAAAAGAAGAAAACAAAAATTGAAAACAGGAGAAAAAAAAATTGAAAAACCATGTAAGAGATGACATTACTTCATTATGATGGATTTCACTTTCGTTTAAGAATGTTGTTTCCTCGGGATCCTGAAAAAGTGCACTCATGCAATTTCAATATCTCGCAGCGCTTGGAAACGTCTGCTTTGTGTCAAGTATCCGCAGCAAAGACGAATTAAAATCTGCAGGAGGAATAAAGTCTTCAGGCGAGCGTTTTGAGATTGATCGGCGAATGAAGAGCTTGTTTATCAGCCATAAATAAAGCAGCGGGCGACGCTCATTGCCATCAGACTAGAAAACAAAAGTAAGTCGTACACGTGGCGTGCAAAATTTTCGGCAGGATGACGTGGTTCTTTTTTTTTTTTTATCAATGTGAGAGTATCTGTCAAAAAGCGCGCATCGAGACTCTCGTTGTAACGAAAATGCATCGCATATATCATTCATTAACGTCAGCATAGGCTGCCCGCGGCCACTTTTTTGTTTCAATGTTAAATGTTCGCAAAATGAATATAATACAGCTACGCCAAAAAGGAGTCGAGTTTACACAGCTCACCAAGCATCGTCCCAACTTGTCCTCCCGTTTCGAATCCGGTCAAACCGGTTGGGCAGGATGTTAGATTTTCGCGGGGTCGCACTTTCGGTTTCTCTCTCTGAATATCGTGTCCTTGAATATAAAGTCACGCTCCGCAGATTCGAATGAGCTCTACATGCATGAGTGATTAGTACTGCAAAACGGAGCCTGCTGTACGGTTCATTTAAATTTTTATTTCTTCTTTTTTTTTTTTCACGTCGATTTTTTTTTCCTTCGACGAGCGCAAAAAGACATTCCGATGGGCCGAAAATGTCTGAAACCATCATTCATAATTTTGCGTCAAATTATCTGTCCGATTCCACTTTATTTTCGCACAAAAATTTCGCCAAGATTTGAGATCCTTTTTTGTTAACACGAAACGACTTGATTAATTTTCATTTTTTGTCCACTCCGAAACTATTTTGAGAGATGTTTCGCCGAATTATTATCATTTTGCGGAATTCGAACGCAACGAATAATTAAGGCACGATAGATTGTTTAATTGAAAGAGAAGAAAATGAATCTAGAGATATTTACGGGCTGGTATGAAAAAGTAAACAAAAATTAATTGATATGATTGCGCAAATTAAACAAGCTCTGGGACTTTAATTAATGTACTGCATCAGCCTGTGATGTTTGTTAATATTTGAAAATGAATGTTTAGTTGCAAAAACAAACAATTTGTTCATTACACACTCTGTACAACTGTGAATCACGTTAAACGAAATGCATGCTTGTTTCGAAATACTTTAACGAACTTGCAAGCCATAACGCAATTTATTATGTCGCGATAAAATTCAATTTCAAAGAACAACGCGCTCAAGCTTTTAAATAAAATACTTAATTTTGTTCCACTAATTATGATTTTCGTACATACATGTGTAATTATGAAGAGAATAATAAATTTTTCATGAATATTCAAAACCTTCGCGTAAATATTAACTTGGCCTTTTTGTTGATTCGAAAAAATTTAAATACATCAAACAAAAAGTCGCGAAGAATTTGAATTTTAAGTACTGTTTTGAACAAGCATTTTTTTCGGTTGATATTTCAATGAAAAAATGGAATTACAAAATATTGCTGAAAAAAAAATATAAGAAAAATATGAACATGCACAATATTAATTAAGAGCTTGAGATACGAGAGAAAAAAAAGTTATTCAATTGAAATTCCATTTTTATTCGTTAATTTCAAACGACCTTGGAAAAACACTGAAAATTGATTTAACAATGACAACAAATATTTTAAAGTTAAAAAATGATTCAAATTTTATTTCATAAAAATTATGTGATTCGATGGTGCTCGATCTTGAATGCAATTGGACTAAAGTGGAATGTTTCAACTGTCCTTGAATTGTGTTTCACCGATGAATTACGCAATGACCGAATAATTGACTCCAGCCATATAGTCCATTTTTAAATATAATAAAAACAAAAAAAATTAATTGCCAAAAATATAGCCCAATTTTTGTTTATCTATCGCCTTCGTTCGATTATTTCATAATTTTATCGTGACGTTGGCAATTCGACAGCCTTTGTCCTGAAATATCACAAACTTAATGAAGACATGATTTTTTCCCACCGGCAGTGAAAGTAAAATGCATAAAATCATTCCAAAAAGATACTGCAAATACGGACCCGATATGAAAGAATTAAAAATTAAAACTTCGTCTCGCTGTTGAATTATTCAATCAATTTTCATTTTTAATTACAATAATCCTGGAAAATTTTTTCGAATTAATTTTTTTATCCTGTAATAATCAAAATTGATGTACTTTGTAAAAGTATTTCACTAATCAATTTTGCACATGATTCTTTAAATTCAACTAATCTCATCTTTATTATGAATCCTTTATTATCTCTATTATTTTTTAACCGGAAAATCTCGTGCAAAATTAAAACGCAACTGTATGCTTTATACCATTTAGTTAACAAACAAACCTTGAAATTTTTGCTCTAACTTTAACCGCGGTATGATAATCCTCTCACGTTAATCGTCTTTCATGATTTCGTTACATGGTACATAAATTATTGATGCACCAAAAAAAATGAGTGAAAATGACAAACTCAAGTTGAATTGAAAATAATGATTTTGATTAGACGGAACAAAGTGGGTGAAAATTCGTACGAAAAAAAAAATCACGGTAGCTCTGTAACGACTTTCCTAAGTTCATTGTGTTTTGATTGGAGTATTGCACTGGTGTCTAGTATTATGCATTGATTTTTCTTCGCTCTCTTTGCTCGAAAACGAATAGTGTGTGTGCACGTGCGAATGAGCGCGTGCGCGTGTGTGTCAGTATCGACGGTGCGACTAAACGGGGAGGCGAATCTGCATTAAAAAAGACGCAGAATTTCTCGTAAAAATTAATTGCCACGAAAAAAATGTACGCCAGTCGCGAAAATACACCACTTTTCGTTCGCTTTTTTTGTCGCAAAAAATTGATGTAAAAAATTGCGCGGAACCTTATTTTTAATTACCACTGGCAAATTTATTTCCCCCCTCCCACCTTGTTTTTCAATTTTTAACTAATGTACAGTTTAGACCTTTTTATCTGTTTTTCTCTACTTCGAAATCAAAGACCAAAATTAATTGACGTTATATTTTTTTTTACAAAATCGTTTTTATTAAAAGTTTATTAAGAAATTGGTTTTTGTTTTGTTTTCTATTGCAGAACTTTATAACATTAAAGAAAAGACGATTTAGAATCTAGATAGTTAACCCACAAGGCAGACATGATTTTTTTTTGCGAAAGTCCGAGTTTCATCCTCATAATTTCCCCTTCAACTACTCTCAAGTCAGTATAACACCAGAATTCAGTTTTATTGTCTTCAAATTTAAAATTTACAACTAATAAAAGTCCTCTCAGAAGTGCGTCGTTCATGTTTTACACGATCAGATCTTGAAATTACGAAACTGGTTATTACCTGATCAAGAGGATCAGCACTGAAATTTAAAAGTGCTTAAGTAAAAATAATGATCTCGTACACTAATTTTGTTAATCCATATCTAGTCACGGTAAATATTCGACAATACTTAAACTGTCGCGTTTAAACATTCACATCGCGCTTAATCTCGTTTGACCAACTTTGTCTATTTATTATTTCCGTCCAATCGAAAAAGTCATGAAAATTGAAACAGAATGGAAAACACGTGACAATGAACTTTTTTTTTTTCACAATCAGACAGTAATAATTTTTCAATCAACAAGATAAATTGTATTGTTAGCAAAAGATCGTGAAAAATCCGTACAATTCGTTAACAGATTTATTGATTGTTTTAAATTGCAACAAAAATTTTTAGATTTTTTACCTCCCGATTGATTTCAATGGTTGATGTTAGATAACAAGTTTTCAATTGACAGGAAAAATTACTCAAGTACTTTGCGAAAACTTTGCAAAATTATTCAGTGCGGTCAAAAGACAAGTGTCAAAGTTGAGGAACTTGAACCAACGTACTAGGGAGACATAATATATTTTTCGCGCTCGTTTCGATGGTTAATTCGAGTCCATAAACAAATGTCACGAGGCACCGAATATTAAAGTAGGAAAATTAAAATATAAATTCGTTATGAAACATTGTCCGTCACTTTGCATGATACCATCGAGAGAAAATTATGGTTACGGGTGCAATAAGTAATATTCTTTTATCATGCAAAATTTTCATTTCCCATATACAACTTCTGTTGTGTTTTAACTCCGAACTTTTTTGTCTGTACTTTCAATTGAGTCGTTTGTTTCCCGTTCTACTGAAAATAATAACGTATAAATAAATACATGAAAATTCAATTTGTTACACGACGCAAGTTTTCATAAATACGTATCACAAGAACATTGATAATCACCGAAAAACCAAACGGTATTATTTGTCCTCGTGAAATCTCTTTTTAAAAATCGCCAACTAAACCATCCGAAGTTTCATCGATCTCATTGAGTTTCCATAGCAACTTCTAGAAAATCCCCTCGATTTATTTATAATTAAAGAAAAAAAAAACAATTCGCAAACTTTAATAGTTGACATTATAGGTAATTACATTATAATTGATTATGTGTGAACAAGATGATCAATTTTTTTTTGTTCTGACAAAATAACAAAAATAAAACATATCGCTGATTATCGTTAATTTATTGGCAAAAGTTTCGCATTGTGTCAAGTTCAGCGATCATGCGAAATTGAATAACACGTTACAATAAATCAATCATGCGGTATAATTTCGCGTTTTGGCCGCGTAACACAATTTGCGTTAAACGCCGCGCGAATAAATGAATTTTATTATCCGTTATAATCATGTAACTATACTAAACTCATCAGGAGGAACGAAACTAGTGGCGCTTATAATAAAAAGGAAAGAAAAAGGAGCGAGTGGAGAGGTGTTGATAATAAGACGAATTTAAAAACGTAATTATTTTCTTGCAAGTGTTTACTTTCTATTTAGTCTCGGAAGACAATTCTTCGTACTGCATAAAACGGCAATAGCCAGTGGGGGTCGTTTAAGGCCGTAAAATCGGAAGAAAACGAGATGAGAAGGGGCCGTTTCGCGTTGTGTATTTTTTCAGACGCGTTGTTTTCGCGGACGATAGAAATTCAGTCGTTTCGACGGAAGCGCCTTTTTATGATATTTTTTTCCTTCGTTCGTCCCTGTCGTTTCGGCGTCCCTCTCATCCGTTTTCCCAGTTCCTCTTTTCTGTTTTATCTTTTTTTTTATTCCTTTCCATACATTCACACTCGCGCGCCATGCATACAAGCGCCTGTATAGATAATATATCTAAATATACGTACACGAGGATACGTGTGCGTATGTACATGGGCATCGAGGTACGCGTGTGATCCGCGTTCATACAATCAAACCGAAAATTGTGCAGGTAGCAGTCATTGCGAACCCTGCGAACTCTCCTCTTTCCACCACTTCTCTCTGCTGCAAGCATCTCTGGGGAAAAAGTCGGAAAAGAGTGGGGAGGATCGATTTTTACTGGGATAACTGCCATCCCCAGACGCAAGCCTCGTGCATCGTCTCTCCCTCTCCTTATGTGACATACTTCCCCGAGGTGGCTGCGTTTATACCCTCCGTCCTGATCCTAATGTACCCTTTCTGACCAGAGCTATCCGTTAAAGCAACGCACGATCACGGCCAGTCTGATCAACTGACACCTTCTTCTTATCTCTCTCGCAACTCCATACAAGAAGCGGCTCGCCTAAAATTTCGCTCCCATGTTTATGACCTTTCCCGCAGCCTTAATCTAATATCTGATCCGCCGACGAGCTCTCCCTTCCTTCCGATCGATCATTATTCCGTCTGAATTTATGCGCGTTACTTTTATTGGCCGTTTTTATTTGCCCGGCTCAGTCGTCACTCTTTGTCCAAGAGTTTGTTGTTAAACAGGATGTTTTGTCATAATAATTTCCGGCTCTCTTGGACATGATTTTTCACCTGCAGTAATTTGCCTTTAAGCGCTGGGATGCGATAACGCACGGCATTTCAGTCGATCGTTCATTGAATGTAATGGTCTTTGTAAAGGGCGACAAAACTCATCGCTTTCGACTTCAACGCCGCTTGCAACTGCTGGGAATCAACTATTTATATGCCTTGGAAAGCACCTATTTCCATCGTCACTGTACGGTCATCTCTATACATGTTTTTATTTCACTCCTCGTCCCATCATCAATAAATAGTTTTGTCATTTTCATGTACTGGAAAATCAGATTTTTTTTTCTTCAACTGACACTAACCAATTTGGTTTATTTTCTCGTCGATAATTTACTACAATTTACGGAATTATAATTAAAAAAAAACATGAACATTACAACCTTGCTGTCCACAAAAATTCAACACATACCCATAGTCATTATTTTATATAAAAATAAAAATCCTATTTACAATCTTGCAATTGTTCGATAAGTCCTTCATCATGCTTGCGTGTACAGGCGTACTAAGTCATTTTCCTCGCTTGGGTAATTGGTCACCGGACATTTTCCGTACTTTTGGATTTCGTATAATATACATTGGTAACAAAATATGTATCTGAAAAAAAAGAGACATCAATTTTAATTCAACGCAGGGCATTTCGGTTTGTAATAAAATGATAAAATGATACTTACCCAGACGTTAAAAGAGTCGTTGGGTGTTTGTAGGTTTTGTAGCAAATTGGACATAAACCTTTGTAACGCGAAGCCATTTCTGGTACCTGTACATAAATGAAAGTAACTCAACAATTATCATGGCTTCTGTGAATAAATAAACTCCTAAAATAAAAAATTAAACAAAAAATATGTGTTTTTTGTCTTCTTCTTTTTTTCTTCAAGAAACACAAATGCAGTTTCAGGATAATTGAATTCAGATAAATTTTTAAATCGCGCAATCAGTTTAAGATCTTTTATAAGCTGATTATTTGATAAAAACATAATTGCATTGTAATAAAAAAAAGTTATATTTTGATTGGACAATTGAATTAGCAGTTATTATTGTTTGAGTATAATTATTATTACATACGAAATTGAGTATTCTGAAAATGGATCAACGTCAGCGATAATTTAAATTGAGATAAAAAATATAAGTGCTACGATTAATCAATTATTTAGTAGAGATCAATTATTATTTAATGTAAAGTGGAGTGAGCTCTCTTTTATTTTTATTTCTCTCGTGTGACAGAATTTTTATTCGAACATTCTTTTTATTGTCAAATAACCCAATTCGAATATCTTCACTCTAATTTTATTCTTTTTTAAATAACAAAAATAACTACCATGTCAGAAAGCTTTAGCGAGTGTTTTCTAATAAATTATGCAATAAATTTCTAAAATCAACTTTTGAAAGATTCATTTAAAGAACTATTTTTATGACCCAAAATTTTCTTATTCAAACTCACCCTGCAGTTAAAATTGATATACTTAAAAAAACCTACCAAATACCTTATACCAAAAATAAAAAAAAACAAAAAACAATTGTGGTCGAATGTTAATTTAAAAAGTATCACTAACAGTGTAAACCATAATTAATGTTATTAAATTTATCAGGCGCAACCCAAACGATAACATTTTAAAGCAAAAAGTCAACATAATCTGATTTAGTTCAACCGTTGAATATTTTTTTCTTTTAATAGGTTTGCATCTGTTGGAATTGGAAAATAAAAGAGTTGGCTCCCGATTTTCAAGAGCTTTAAATGTACTCATTATGCAAATGAAGATTAATAATTAATCAGCATTAGTGCTAATTAATAATAATTCATCAATAATACAATTTATCAACGATGCATTTGTCATATTATTGCTTAGTAAAGAAAGAAATTCAAACTTAAAAGAAAAGAAAGTGAGTATGGACGGAGAAGTACTAATAAATCATTATCCAAGTATATTTACATAGTCGGTATTTTTTACCGATGGTGGTGCTGGTTTCGGTAGCGCAGTGAAACTCTTGGTGTAGTTTTCGCTGTTCCACTTAGCAAACTGGACAAAAAATGCAGCCACCTCCAGGAGATTGACGAAACTTAATTTGAACAGGTTGTAACCATCGCTCATAGAGAATGTGCCGTTTCCTATCTTTTTCAAAAGCTGCATGATCGTGATTGTCTCATGCACGTGAGAGTACGTTAATGTGGCACGCAACAAACGCAACGTGACCGTTGGGTACTTTGATCGGCCGGAAATATATAACACATAATGGTACATCACTAAAGCTTCGTTTACGATGCGAAATAGTTTGTACCCTTTTACGAGGTGTACATCACGATTGCTTGTCTGGCTCTGCAAAAAATCAAACTTTTATTAGTACCATAACTTCAACGCTTGCTTCAAATTACGAGGCAGAAAAAAAATGTATTAAAATATTTGTTGAAAAAATAATTTATTCAAATGATCAATGACACATTCCATACCGGTGTGACTTTTTTGTCTTTGTGCCTTTCCTCTAGCTTTTCTAGTTTTTTCCCTATGTAAGGTAACACAACGAGACATATGAATGAACATATTTTCTGTGTCCTTGATAAGCTGATGTCTGTCCCTCTCTTGTTCAACGACACTCTTTTCAATCCGTAAAATGTTTCTGAAAATGAAGCAGCTGCAAAGAAAAGTCAATCATTATAATTCATCAGTTCATTTTGATTGAACTAATAAAAGAATTGTTGTTCGTCAAGTTTTTTACATTGAATGCAAATTTTCAAAGATTAAATATTATGAAACACATTTTCTGCGACCGTGTGATTCAATTAGCCGTCAATTAGTTTTATTTTATTTTTACATTTACTCGATAAGCATTAACGTGGAACTAAATGAAAATATGGATTTTAAATATATTTGTGTAATGTATCTGAGAGTAAAATGGCACAAATAATAAAAAATTACAAATGGATTTTATTTATAAAATCGGTAATCAAGCTATCAAACAATCAAGTTCGAGTCAATCGAGAATAATTCATAAGTAAAATCTTTTCTCTTACAATATTTCGTGATGAAGAATCCTTGTAAAAGTCCATTGCAGATGGTGTAAATTTCATCGGCCCATTCTGTGACCCATCCATATTTTTCTGGTTTCGAAGTAGCAACAAGCTATAAGTTGAAACAAATAAATATTCTCTTTCCCAACAAAAAAAACCTACAAATTACAAGTCATCGAAAATTCTGAATCATTTCAGGAAGTCATGAACTACTGATGCAATTACAACTGTTGAATGATTAAAATATAAACTGTCATTTGATACGTAGATTATTTTGCGATAGTTTAAACTTACGTCGAGAATTCTTTTGACCACAGGTTCAAGTACAGAGGCTAAAGATTCCTGAGAACTTATTTCAAAAACGGACGGTTGTGCCAAAGACGATCCTGTCAAATTCACCCCTCTACTTGCCATGATTAATTTTTAAAAGTCACACTAGTTCAGTAAATTCTTCAATTTTGTAACCCGGATGAAACCTTTGGTTTATGTCACGTCGCAAACATTTGTATATTTTGTGTTCACAGGTTATGCTTGACTAGTGCAACAGTTATCTTATCGACTTACAGTAAGGTAGAAATTGTCAACAAAATTCAATATTACCAGTTTCACAATTTTATTCGTAATTTTCTTAAGTACTGGATTTACACAAAAATAAATAAAATTTACATACAAGTGGAAAATATCAATTTGTTCGCAAACTCCTTCAGTCTTATCATTTGAGACATCGATAATTTATTTTTTCAATCAAGTTTATAACCGAACACTTTTCAGACGTGATCATTACTTTCTTGCGTTAGTTTTTCTAATAATAAGAGTGTACAAAATTAAAGAAACATCAAAAATATATATGTACGCATCGAAAATGAAAAATTACTTAAATTCGTTTACCATAAGAAAATAATTAACAAATATCATGATATAAAGTTGCACCACTTTGTCGAAATATAAATCTACAATATTGATCATTGACAAAAACTGCACGAAACATTGACATATTAGACGATGATCAATCGGTACAGTAATTTAATATATCTTCCTATCAAAATATACAAGACTCCTTGCATGTACTTTAACGTTTATCTTTGTTATGCTTTTTATGGTGACTGCTAGACGCTTTGGGTGTTTCGGGTATGACAATATGACCAGAAGCAATATCCTCTTTCTCAGATGACTGTTCAATTTTTTGCTGCGCCTCTATGAAGAACATAAGATCTCTCACTTGTTCCTTCAAATCCACATGTTCCGATTCCTTTGTGTTTTTATACTTATTCTTTTTATCTTGTAATTTTTGGTGCCTTATTTCCCACGAGGTCTGATTCGAATTCAATGCCTTGCGCAACGCTTTCTCCTCTATCAATTCGGTTTGAATCTGCGACAACTTAGTATTCGAAGAATGTAATTTCTTTTCTACGAGCTGCTTTTCGCGAGTGAGCTGAGACAATTTTTCCTGAAATATGAACGTGCTTTAATATTTTCTGTTTCAAACTAATTCATCTCATTCTGATTTGCTAATTTCATTATATTAACAGCTAAAATATATTAAAAAACTATACCTTGACTTTTGCACTCTCTTGCACCGTTTCGTCCAATTTTGCTTTGAGTTTAGCGGCCTCTGTTGTTTTTCTCTGTTCATAACAACTGAGTTTATCTTCAAAGTATTCACGTTGATTTGCTAGTTGTGTTGTGAGGGAATGCGTGAACTCGAGCAAGACTGAATCAATCTTTTCATCTGTAGCTGTGACCTCTCCTTTCAATGGTTCCCTATCGCTCTCAACCATTTTGCCATCCTTATCTTGTAATAATCGATGGACAAAGTTTTCACCTACATAATCCCAAACTCGATTTGTTCCCAATTGCATAGCATAGCAATGATGCGTATCACGATAATGTTCAAATGCATGGCCCTCATGATATCGAGAACAGCCCACATGCCCGCAAATCAAACAGATCCATAAAGCATCGCTGCTGCATCCTGAAGCTAACATCAAATATATGATAAGAAAAACCCTTACGACAAAGAATATTTATTTCAAACTATTCAAATTTAATGAATTCATAGTTTGATTTCAGAGTGATATTCTAGTGGAAGTGCTCAAATTTTAAATGTTATTTTAAATGTTTACTTACTACATTCCATACAATGACTGTCAGCAATAGGTTCTGGTGTTTGAGCATAACGACAAATAGGGCAAGAGGTATCTCTCCACTTTGCAAGACAACTGGAATGAAACGTGTGGTTGCACAAAATGGTGAGCAACGAATCTACATTTTCATCCATTCGCTCCAAACAAACCGGACAAGAAGCTTCAGAGAGCCCCACTAGGGGTAAAGCATCATCAGCAGTTTCTACATTGGTTACAAACACCAAATGACAAACAACATCTGCTTCGAGAGAATTGTACGGTATTTCATTGAAACATTTGTAAAATTCCTTAGCAGAAGCCTGCAAATGTATAAAATCTCAGGTCAGTTGTTACGTCTCATAATTATTTGATAAAAATGTAATATTTAATGAAAAGCCTTACGGATGAGCGAAATTTGATGAGCATCATATACTCATTCGGATTTGAATTTCGCAAAATCCTAAACTGTTGAATGTCTCGGTGACAAGCTGCTGTGAAAGTTAAAATGTCTTGGCAAGTAGTAGTTGCTGGTATTGATATCATGCAAACTGTATGAGTGTAACCTTCCGATCTAAATAACGTATCTACATCCCTGTAATCAAAGAAAAACAATCTCAGTTAGTATGAAATTAATAAACACAATTTATAATTGCAAGAATTACATTTGAGAATAAATTTGATCTTACTTTTCGGAAACTATGTGCAGAATGCCTTTGACCATTTCATTAAATGGGTTACCGTAAAAGAAACTGATTTGTTTATCTGTCTTACAGTTAGCATTGATTTCCATCTGCTTTGTAGGCTCAGTTCGAGATTCCGAATGAGATTTATCATTCTTCTTACTTTTTACCGGAGTGCGAGATTTACTGGAACCTTGACTTGGCAACTGCGACGTGGAATCTTGAACTACTTTCGCATACGTCTGTTTTTTCACATTTTTAGATTCTTTTGTTCCTTTTACTTTTTTTGAAGCCATTTTTGAGCGTCCTGAAAAATTATTCCCGTTTATTTATTATTTCAGAACTGAATATTTTTAGCATCCATGTTAAATAATTCATCAACAAATAGTAGCTGCAGTTTTTATGAAAAAAAAGAAGTTTGAACATTGATTAAAATACATTTGAATTGTCTCTAATAAAGAAAAAAAATTGAATTGAAGTTATTTGCGACTCATAAAACTTATTAATTAGCATAAATGGATGTAACTAATTAATTATTATCATTACGATATAACAACAAACAGACTGTCCTTTAACCTTCAAAACGTTAAAATTTTCAAGTATAAACTAATTTTACAACAGTGACAACTTGTCATAAAAATAATTCTGATTTACCTCAAATTCAGTAATGCACAAAAAAGACGATGAAGAAGTTGTTCAAAGAGTAAAATGTTGAATCACAAAAATTCAAGACAATAACACCAAAGCATCACTGTGAGTTTTTATTTTCTCATTTCTTTTCACTTACTGCACTTCATTGCTGCATTCGTTGACAACTGACGGTGGCGCCACTTCCTGGACAAAAGTATTTCAAATTTCACAACAATTCTTTATCATTATGCATAAATTATCTTTCAATAATTCGTTACATAAAACTCAATTGTAGTTGAAGAGACTTGACAATTTATTATGCGATATTTTTAGACTGCAATTAAGGCTTGACTTTAGGTTTGTTCGAAACGAAAAATCACTGCGCAACAGATTGCGCAGTTTGTTGATGTTTGGGTTGTGGAGTGCAGCAGCAGCTGATCGAGCAGTGTGCATTGTTTTTAAGACGACTTTAAAATGATTTTTGTCCATTGAAAGTGCAATTAAAACGAAAAGCTGTGGATTTAAATTGAAGATACAGTTGAATTTGCACGTTATTTGAAATCATGTCATCGACAACAACGCCCGTGTCCCTGTGCGTCATACGCATTGAGGTTAACGATTTGGAACCAAAACAAAACTCGGGTAATTTTACATTCATTTATATAATGATCATTAATTAATCACATTTTCTATTCAGAATAATATTTAGTTATTCATTTATAACAAATTCTGTGAATGAATTATTATGAATTGATTGATTTTTTTTTGTTTACCTTTTTAGATATGTCGGTTATTAAAAAGGTGAGAGGGTGCAGAGAAGCTCGAGATATATTGATCGAGAGTTATTTTAGTAATCCTGATGAATTATACACATTACTGAAACCATCCAGCCATGTCAAAACTGGGGAAAAGTTGTCAGAATTAAAAGACGTTAATTGTGACAAAGGGGATCAGTCAGCTGATTCTGTTGATATGATAAATCATTTTCCTGTAAAACCGTTCGTTGAAACTACGAAAGGAATTCTTCACCTATTTAAAGAAGAGTAAGTTTCTGCAAAATAATTAAATGAATAAAATAAAATAAAAATGAATAAAAATTGCCTGAATTATATTATCAATTTATATATCAATATTTATCAATTTGATAGAAAACTAACTGTTTCTGTTATTTTTTTGTTACAGTAAATTAATGGAAATGCATCGCGCAGCAGATCGAAGTCATACAATATGCATCTTATCAGTTCCTACATCGATGACATATCAAGAGCTCTTAACTTTTACTGCAGCTTTCCACAGAGAGATACAGCACTTCAGAATTCTAAAAGATAGCAATCCTAATCAATATTTAACTTTGATAACATTTCGAACTTCTGTACGTATGAAATTTTTATTTTTCAATTTTTATTTTAAACTATTTGAGGTTGAAACTATTCACAAGTTATGCATTAGGATGATGAAGTTGTATTAAATGTGATTTGATTTTTGCAGACTGCTGCCAGTTCGTTTTACGAAACATTCAACGGTGTTACGTACGATTCAGTGGAATCAGATTGGGCTTGTCATTTAGTGTTTGTTTCCGAAATTGAAATTGTCGACAATGGCTTGTCACTATCCGAGCATACTGAATTACCTTTGTGTCGTGTTTGTTTGGAGCGCATGGACGAGAGCGTTGATGGGATATTAACCATACTTTCCAATCACAGTTTTCAATCTTCGTTACACTATAGTTACATAGAAGATACAACGTGTTTGGTGTGTCGTTGTATCCAATTAAAAGATTCGTCAGAAGAAAAGCATTGTATGGAATGTGGTAAGTTGACAATCAAACAACAGTATATTTTTGTACGAGTGCGGAAAATTCCTGTTTGCTTGAGTAGAACATACTATTTTTCATAACAAGTGATGTGGGTGTGACGATTATCCACATCACGTGTTATGAAAAAAGGTTTTCAGTTAATTAAAATTGTCAGAAATTTTATTTTATGTTAATGATGAATCAATCAAATTTGTTTAATCATAGGTGCTGGATCAAACAATGAAGATCTCTGGATTTGTTTAATCTGTGGTCACTTAGGGTGTTCAAGATACCACCGCGGTCATGCTTTCGAACATTATCATGAGACACATCATTGTTATGCTTTACAACTAGGAAATAATCGCGTCTGGGATTATGTTCGTGACAATTTTGTGCACCGTTTACTACAAAACAAAGATGGCAAGTTAGTGGACAGCAGTCAAGAGTCCGCTAAAAGCGAAGGGGCTGCTGTTGACGAGAAAATCGATTCCGTTCAACTTGAATTCACTTCTCTACTTACATCTCAGTTAGAGACGCAACGAAAATACTTTGAAGAAAAGTTCAATCGGTTAGAAGAGATCGCCGAAAAAGAAACTTCAGAGCTGCAAAACAAGATAGATGAGATTGCCAGAGACACTGCCAAAACGCAGGTAACTATTCGTTTTTCTCTTTCTGAAAACTGAAACAATTTTTTTGATCGTAAAATTAATCCTTACGATTTTCATTTTCAGGAAGCTTGTAATCAGATAAGCAAAGAGAAACATCAGCTAGAAAAGAAATTGAACGCTGTAAATAATAAAATATCTCTGGCTGAAACTGAGCTTGTTGAAGAAAGAGAATTGCGAAAGGCTTTGAGCCTCAATCAAACATTTTGGGAACAAAAGTATGCCAAATTAGAGAAGGAGTTTGAAGATCTCAAAATTTCTTTGGATGCGGAAACTAAAGAACTTCAGGATCAGGTCAGAGATCTTATGTTTTCTCTAGAAGCTCAAAAGCAAATCGAAAACTCTGCAGATAAACAGGAGATAGCATCAGGGCGCATTGTCATTGGCCCGAAATCCAATACCACTAGTACAAAAAAGCATAAGTCCAAGCGATGATTATCTGATTCGTCGAATCATGTTTTATGATAAATTCATTTGATGCAATGGTGATTGTGCAGTTAGAGTTTAGTTGATGAGATTGAATGTAAAGGCTGAATATTATTTTTAAAATAAAATGTCATTTTATGTTAATGAATGAAGTCAATTACATATTTGTAGAAATACTTCTTAGGCTTCTTTATTCTGTAACAATAACACGTACAATCTATTTTCCTCATACTTCCGTTAACGTTAAATAAATTCTGAGTAGATACAAACATTTTACAAATTTTACTAATCGTTACATCTAATAATGTGCTGGACAAAATTACATATCATCACAACTATTTATGTTTCATTTTATCAACATCCATCATTTTGCACTTGGTTAAACTTTGAATACAAAAACTAGGCTCCTTAACAGTTCAAATGAATACATCATACATTATTGCAAAATGGATAGCATCATTTTTTTTTATTTTGATGTACAAAATGCACATGCTGTTCATTTTATATGTCTATTGTTTTTATTTTTTATAAAATGTTATTCTCCCGTCGTCTCGTTCTTTTAAACAATAACTGTTTTCTTTTTATTATAAAACTCGGATTCTCCATTCAAACAACAATCCATCATAAATATTTCAAATATATGGTAATCACTATAACAAAAATATCAACATCATTTAACAT
This sequence comes from Trissolcus basalis, assembly GCA_025266255.1. NCBI lineage: Eukaryota > Metazoa > Arthropoda > Insecta > Hymenoptera > Scelionidae > Trissolcus > Trissolcus basalis. The sequence goes on from JAAMPD010000798.1 coordinate 31,964, forward strand.
TACACAAACAAAAACAGTTATGCAAGAAGAGAGAAGTACAACTGCTTTTAAATGGTACGTGTTCATTATAAGTTTTCATATATACTTTCTGAATTGTGTTTATTGGAAAGCATATTGCACAGTTTTATTATCTAGGTTGAGTCTCAACATTTTTGGCTACTTGAATTGCTTCGAATTCCATCGGATACAATATCTTTCAACAACTCTATAAAAAATGTTTTTTATCAAACAATAAAATCTGCTTAAATTCGTTAATAGTCAACAATTAGTGATCGTTAAGGTTACACACTATTATTATACAGTCATTCAACTGGGCATATAACAAGCTGAACTTTCGAACTTCTCTTTGACAATTATTGTTGACAATCTTGTATTTCTTTATTATTAGACCTTTAGGTTCCTAACAATTTATTTATAATATCTTACATGCTAATAAATAAATAATACTCTTTGTCGGTTTCAACCTTTCACAAAATTCACAATCATTGAAATTGAACAAATTACGTTAAATCAAAGCTTTTCTACTGGTTCAGCAATTGTTTTCTAGAAACGGAACGTTCTACTCAACCCAACGAACTGGAACCAAACTTTTTTGATTATTATTTCAAACCCATAATTTGTTAATTTAAAATCTCGTTTGTTTGTCATTGTTGCTAAAATGTCGCATAACCATTCCTAATGACTGATTCTAGATCAACGTATCTTCGTCCTGAGGTCTGAAAGTCATCGTTTGTGACCTTCGTTGATTTTTGTCTGCGGGTGTGCCATCATTCATCGAGCAGTCTGGAGAGCTGCCGTCGAAACCCATGTAATTTGTGGTTGTAGTTGTGGTGGTTGCAGTAGTAGTTGTTGTAGCAGTAGCGGTGCTGCTGTCAGAAGTGATGTCGTTGAGATCCGGCGACGCCAACGGAGGTCCCGGCCGAGTGCTGCTGCTGCTGCTACTTCCTCCGCTGTCCAGCGACATAAGTTGGATGCTGCAAGATTCTTTGTAGCCGGAAGTGCTCAAGGTGTCTTCGTCCCAGGAGATGTCAGACTGGGGCCGAGACTGACTCTGCGAGCTGGTGGGGTGCAGCTGAAGATGTTGCGCTTGCGGTTCCATAGGCGGCAGATAAATTTCTGCGTCATTATTATTGCTGTCGTTGGTGCCTCGCTCACAGTCGTACTGCATTGGCTCGGGTGGTCTTAACATGTGTGTCTCTGGTGGGATGGCCAGCACATAGGGTGAGGCTCGCATAGCCGTTGGCGATGGCGACTTTGAAAGTGGATTCTCAGGAACTGTCGGAGTAGTTGGTAGTAGCTCAATGTCAGCCCTGATTGTCTAAATTTTAATTGATCAATTTCAATCAGTATGTTAATTTTCGTTTTTTGGATAAAATATAATTCTTATTGTGTAACACTATCACAGGGACAAGAATGTATGTAAAAATATATTTTTAATAAGTTCATGTCACAGTATACATAATTCATTAAATAAAATATCCGTCCAATTTAATTTAAATTAAATATATAATTATCAATCTCGTGTATACATAATTTGTGTTTGTGAAATATAGATCTTGTAATCTATATATCAAGATCTTTTATCAAATTTAAACACAATTTAATATTAAAAAATAAATATAAACTAAAAAAGAATTATAAATTCCACATTTACTCTGACATACATTTTTGTCTGTGTGGGACAGCATTTCAATCAAGTATGTTATTTTGTCCTCCTTCAAAGGAGACAAAATAGATTTACAATTCAAAATTGATAGCGGCTTTACCGGTCATTGCAAATTGGCACTAACTTGGCATTCTTCACGTTTCGGTCTTTGCCAAAACGTATCCTATACACTTAATGGACTACTAAAAATGACAAAATAATAGACGTGCAATCACCTCGATGTTGGACTTTCTACTTTTCCTCAAACGAAAAGTTCTCTTGCTTTGTCCCATAGACCGTTGGAGACGTGGTTTGTCCAAACGAATCTCTCCGGAACTGTCTTCGGTCGGACTGCTCGGACTCAGTTGACTCGTAACGGTTTCGCCTGTAATAATGAATTCTCTTTACTATCGGCTGTCGCGGTGATGCTTCATCAGGACAGAGTTGTTCTCTAACCATGCTAATATTTACAATCTGCCTAATTCAATTTCACTGATCGATTTGGGTGAGTGAGCACAACAGTTATTTATACACGGGTTCGGTGCTTTGTCAATTCTTGGATGTGAACATTGTTTGATAAAATTGATTCGCTGAACTAAGGGGGTACGATAGTTAACTATGAGTTCAAGTTATGTGCTACTTTGAGGTACAATGTCGAGCAAATGATTTGCGATTTATGAATTGTGAATTTTGAATTGAACAGGTTCGGTTGGTCTAATTTTATCTTTATCTGCAGGAATACTCGATTTAGTTATATTATTTTTTCATGACATATATTATTCTATTTAGTATGAATACCAGGTTTCATAAATTATGTAATGATGAGAAGGTAACAAAATCTAATGGGCATAAAAGCATTTCGCAAAAAGGAAAAATTAATGTGATGCCGCATGATTACGCGCAGTCTGTTCATTGTGTTTGCATTTCATAAGTTCAAAAGTGTACAAAAAGAAAAATCTAAATATTGAACTAGAATAATCAAATGGATTCATTGTGCTTATAGTTTCAGTTTTGTTGAAGTTGTACTGCGCTACTTTTATATTCGTGTGAATGTCCTTACCATGCTTGAATGAGTAAACTAAAAAAAAACTACATTTTTTGGGGGAAAACATCTGAAAATCATTGCTCATTGATTAATCTACCGAATCATTTGTGATTTAATTGAAATACGTGTGCCTTCAAAATCATGTATGTATATGCATAAAAATTGTGTGAAAATTGTAAAATCAACTTTACCTTATACTTACAAAATAATTTCATAAAATTTACATAATTTAAGTTAAGCTTAAAATTCGGGTTAAATTCACACGGAATTGATGTAAATTTTCATATAAGTTATGGACAAATATTAAAAAAAAATATATATTTGTAATATTTACACAAATATTAAGCTCAACATGATCATTGAATTGTGTAAATTTGATGTAAAAAAATGTTGCAAATATTGTGTAAAGATACTCTGACTAATTTTGTACAAAAGCTAGTTATTAGGGTGTAGACAGATGTACAAACTTGTGACTGAGCAGTTTAGATGATTGGGTATTGAGTTACCTGACGAATGCCTACACTCTACAGAAGAGACAAAGCGCAGTTTGGACACCTTTTGATGAGCTAATTTAGGAGGCTTTTTATGTTTACGATCATCGTTAGCAGAAGATGGTTGGGAGTGTTTATCTGAAACATGCCACATTGAACGTCTAGTATGATGAGGAGGACGGACAAATGTAAATTATTGTGGTGGCTGTAAGCACAATAGTGTCTGCTGTGACTCTTGTACTGTATCAATTAAACTTGTCACATTCAAGATCGTGCCACAAGTAGGGCAACTAAACTTGTTCATATGATTTGTACTTAGTCAGTAATTGATCGTGGTTACAACTTGGGGGGGTCCAAATACTACAGGGTTTCAAATAACAACGTTTAAGTCGAATGCTGAAAAAATCTAACAAAATGTCAAAGTCTAAAAGTACACTGGTTTAAATGGGACGCACATAAGCGATGAAACAACAAGTAATAAAAAAAGCAAAGAAGCTTGCAACGGAACAACAAATCTTGAGGTATTATTTCTAAAGCAGCGATGAGAAGGGTACCGGCTGTTGGACATTACCATTGTCTAAATATAGGTATAAGTGATATTTCTGAATGTCAACGGAGTTATCTGGATAGACTAGGAGCTCACTAGAGTAAACGTAAACTGTAAACAAATAGAGATAGAGAGAGCACGCTGTGATATAACAGGTATCAAAAAACGTTAATCGAGAGAATCCATCAACGCATGAATTGTTGATTTGGTTACAGTAAAACAAAGCGTGAAGGGTGCAACAAGGACAGTTTAGATTATGTGAAACGTTTGGTAAAACAGTTAAAAGTAACAAAGAGCCTTTCTGCGGACCTACCTCAAGTCCCTAGCTAGCAATAAAAGCAACGTTCGATCAATTTAACGTTTCAAGTTTCTTGTTATACGTTTTAACAGTAAATGAATTAAATGAAATTTATAGGAATTTTACTTTTTCAAAAATTTCTTTAACTCTTTTTGACCCTAATTTTTTAAAGAAAAAAAAAAAAAAAAAAAAAAAAAAAGAAATCATGTCACGAGGATAATTATTTG
>JAAMPD010000798.1:36233-60250 GCA_025266255.1 Trissolcus basalis
AAAAAATGTTTTTTAAAAAAAAAAAAAAAAAAAAAAAAAAAAACAGATTACGAGCTTGAACCAAATTGATTATGCTAATTTCTCTGTCATTTGTCAGTTTAACTTATGTAAAAATGGCTCATAGACAATGGCTTGATCCAACTGACGGTATTGTTACAAAAAGTCCTGATCTCTGGTGTACCAAAAATCCTGGCCTGCGTTTTTGTTAGTCTTATTAAAAAACAACAGCAATATATTCGTATCACAAACTGAACTGTACGTCTGCGACGGTCATTAATAGCACGTACATAAATCCAATTCAATATTCAATCACCAGTAACACTTATAAACGTGTGCGAAATACCTGTTGGGTGGGCGTGGTCTGTTTGAGATCCACTTGGTCCTATTTCAGTGCTCTCGCGCAGTAAAGAAGACCCTACACTTGTACTCGACACGGATTCTGCATGTCCCATTGAAATTCAAATTAATCATAATTTCAAACTGACTTCAATTTATCAAATGAACATAGACTTACAAGCCACAAAACTATTGACTAAGTATAAATTAGTTAAAGCCATAGAGCTTTATGGTAATTCAGTTTGTCTATCCACTCATCAGACAAGATAAATATGAATCAGAAATATTTTCGAGAGTTTGAACGAGCTGATGTATACCTCGTTTGATGTTGGTTAAAATGTTCACAGTCGATGTTTGACTTGGCTGAGTTGTTCTGGTGGTGGTGTTCGAGCTTATCGACTGGTACGACGAATGGGACGCCGTAGGAGGAGCCGTCCCGTGAGTCGTCGGCACTTCTGTCGGGGTGCGATTGATGTGCTGCCTGGAACCCAGGTCTCCCGTCAGAAGATCGATTAACAGGGACGGTCTCTGGGTCCTCCCATGCCCGTCAACGGTCGGATGAACTTCCGCCACGCTTCGTTTGGGCTCTGGTTTCATCTCGTCTGTAAAGTCACGCGGTTAGTTCAAAACCGAAAACGCTTTTAAAAAGAACACAGAATTTAGGTACGACGTACCAAATCGCCTCTCCTCGATTTCTTCTTTGAGATCTCGCAACTCGTGCATGAGATCGTTGAGCAGCGCCCCGCGAGACTTTGGCACGGTTGTGTTGATGCCGTTGATTTTTTCGCGAATAATCGTCTGCATGTTTCTCTCATGCTCCGAAATGGGCGCTTGACCGATCTTTTGTACTATGAATGGGAGCATTTGTATATACAACGAAGTCCTGTGGGTGACGATGAATTCGAGGAAATTCCAGATGTAAAGAGAGGCCTCGTTTCGTTTGTTCAAAAGCCGCATTGTTCGCAATATCCGAGGCCATTCCAGAGTCAATTCCGATTCGAAACATATAATAATGCTTTTCAGAGCTAAACATGAAAGGAAACAGCGATGCACGTTTAGTTGAACAATTTATATCACGTGAAACAATCGAACGAAAAAGGGGGTAAGAATTGGTTACCTAAAAATGCAACTTGGTATAAGGTTATCGAAATTTTCGTCAAACTTTTGGCGTCGCGAGCCGCAAATGTTAAGCTGCCGGCTCGCATATCGGTTGCAGCTTTCATATTCTGAGCGGTGACCTGCATGGTTCTGGCACCAGAAGGCCAGAGGACGTTTAACACAGCAGTGAGAGCAAAATTAATGTCCGTTTGACGCAATTTAGGAACATCTGTAAAAATCAAATAGAAAATTGAATGTGAGATTTATCTGAAGCTTAAGGAATCAAAATAAGCGAGATTTCAGAATTACCTTTCCTGCCAGTACCAACTCGCATTACCAGAGGGATAAGCAAGTGCAACAGAACGTTTTCTGCGCGAGTTGCGCTCGAGTATAAGTGATGCCCTCCGCAAACATTTTCCAACGAGTAACTATCACCGAGCGAGATTACATGAAGAGCTATCAGTCGCAGAACTGTTGAGCAGAAGTGCGGCGGAGGAATTTTAGTCATAAGAGCCGCCGATGCATTAGAAGTAACTTCAATTTGAGCGGTATCTCCTATGATGAGTGCCTGTAGAAGACAACCTTTGAATTAATATCATCTGGCGGGATGAACATTGACGGGCTAACGCATTTCGTGCCATCAAATACCTGACAGGTGGATAAAAGAGTTTTTAAATACTGGAAATGAGCAATATAAGGTCGACGGACGAGTGTCTCGTAGACGCCTTTCAATAGGTCACTGGCAGCGTCCCAGTCGGTGTTTCTTCTGACGGAAGCTTTCTTGTAAATTTTGCTGAAAGTTTTGTCGAGACGTCGCAAAATGTTGGACAGTGCCGGACGCATGTCGTCGCTCGACCATTCGGTTGACGGTAATATATCATTCATATAACGCTTCAGACCGCGGCAGGCCATCGTGTCGGGATCATACGGGGCCATTTTCAAAAGACTATGAGCAATATCTGACAGCCTCTGAAAACAAAAAAATTCAACGTTTCATCTGCCTAAATAAGTTATTTCATACGTCACAATTATCCTGAGCTGTTACTTTTGTCCCATTGATCCTATATTACAATTCAATATATATTGTTTATATAAAATATATTATGTTCTAAATACTGATATATATATAGTTATGTTATATGTATTGAAATTAAAAGTCTTACCACGTGGCATTTCGAGTCTAAAATTTCAATATTTTTGCCATCTTGTGTATTTTTTGTTGAGTTCAATTAACCGCGCCGAGCATTGGCTAACGAAACAGCCAATCATATTGAGTAACGTATCTCTGGGTCTTCTAAATTCGTTTTTGTGATAAGTCTCAGCGTCGTCATTGTCGCGCTCAAACAGACTCTTAGTTATTTTCGTATGCTCCGCATACTTCGCATTGTGGTGAGCGTCTTCGTCGTAGTCATATCCTGGCGAATAAGGGCCTTTGCCATAATTACGCTGGCTCGATCCCTTGTGCTCAGGGCTTAACTTTTGAGCTCTGTTGTAGTACCTATTTATAACAAAATAAATGCGCTTTATTTAAACCTTTTCTATATTTCTGGTGAAAGTAGTCTGGTTAAATTTAGAAAGCATATAATGATGTTTGGATCTTATTTACAGCGCTTACTTCGTCAATGCCTCCGAATTATTGATAAGAGTCCTCATAGCTACTGCTAATTGATTTATTATTTCTTTTTCAGTTTTTCCTTCCTTGTTGTAATATGGGGATTGAATTTGTTGAACATAACAGGGCAAAATAGCTTCCAAAATAATCTGGAACGAACATTTTTTCATCATTTTTTCTTCTGCTTTTAATGTTAACGGGTATAAGATAGAGTTATTGTTCTGAATTATTTGAATCAAAGAATGCAAATACCAGCATCTGTTGACCTCTTAGAGAATCAGCCGAGTATGCAATAACCATAACGCATAAAGATATGCAATCTAAAACTGTCACCATTTCGTTCTCATCGTGATAGCAAAAATCAATGGCTTTCAAAGGTTTTTCTTCTTTAACGAGCTCGCCGATATTTAACGGGTCGGGCGAAGGCGTTTCTAAACTCAATAATAAATTGAAGAGGGATGACGACGGAACCTAGATTGCGAAACAAAAATAAATACAAATAAATTTCACACATTCTTTCGTGTATTATTTGTTCTGTCCAGTTTTTTTTTTTATTTTGAATTATAAAATTGTGTTGAGAAAGAAAGTAAAATGTGTATTGTATTTTTTGGTCACCTTATGAGCATCACCGACGTTGTTTGATTCGTCTGTGTCTAAAATTGTTGAAACACTTCCAAACATTTGAAGTATGAAAGGCTTTCTGTTCATCATATAAAATTGCTTCACAGCATACTCGACTGTCGTTGTAACAAGTTTGTTGGTCATGTGAGTCGAGTAGAGCTGCAATAGTGTGGGCATTATCAAAAGGTACCCATTGATGGAGAAAATGTTCTTAAAATTGTGCGCCGCGTTCACGTAAGTTGCTATCACGTATCGCAGTATGCAGGAATCCTCGCTGTGTAATATTAGAGCCCCATTTAAAACATTCAAGAAAAGATGTATGTCACCGGAATAAGCGAAATTGCCTGCCATCGCCTCGAACATTCGCGCTATCAGTCTCACCCACATAAACTTGTGCATCACATCCAAGCCAAAAAGTTCCTGTAAATAGATTATGATAATAATTACCAACTTATAAATATTTCAAAAAGCTGAACTTACAAAAATAATAAATCAAAACTAAATGATTACTTTTCCAATCTCCCCGCCTTTATAAAGGTCCAAGTCCGCTGCGAGAGCTTTTCTTGGGAACGATGGTAATTTCATAAGTTCCTCGTGAAGAAAAACTACTCTCTGTACGACCATGTCTACGTTTTTTAATATCGCCCAAGTCAACATTACTTTCCCGACCTCAACAAACTTGTGGTTCAGTTCTTGTCGTTGCAATGCTGCAAATGCTTCTTCCGGTTTCATGTGGACGAGCTCCAATTGAGGATACTGAGACCTTTTGAAAAAATAAAAGTCTCGCACATAAGAGTTTGGATTATGAATTTGATCTGCAAACGAGAATTTAATATATTAACCATTATCTAGCTAATCTTATGTGAAATTATGTGAATGCTTAAGCTTGTTTTTTTGTTCTCACGTGTTTTATAATCAACCAAAAAGTATTCGCGTTGTTTCAATTCGTCGATGCCAAAAAAATCAAACGACTCTCGGAGTATCTGGCAAAATTGCGTGTCTTCTTGAACTGGAAACTGCGAGGGGATGCCACCTGCGTCTGGATCTTGTGGACCGTGAACAATTATTTTTTTCGCAGACGGCACATTAGCAGTTAGAAGAATGGAAGCATCGCACTGCTCCTTTCGCAGAATTTGTTTCAAGTCTTTGAACATGATTCCATGCACGCTGTGCACAACCTGCAGTTGAAAATAGCAATGCCTATTAATTTCTCTCTAACTCTTTTTGAGTATACAAATGAAGCAAACACCAGTTAATTGCTTTTTCTTTAGACTTGAAGCGGCTGGTACGAAATGAACTAATTCTCAATTACCATCCATAAAACAGAAAGAGCAATGCCGATAAATCTCTGTCCCTCTTCGTGCGGAGAACGAACGTAAAACATGATGTATCCGATAATGTAATTATACAGAGCAAATGCAGCTTGTTGCGGCAATTTCGGTACGAATCGAATCAGATGTCGAAGAATTTTAAACATCAATTCCTGTTTCTCTCTTGTTAGCCGTTCCAAAACGTACCTCAGAAATAAGGCACTGTCTTCCACCAGACAATTCCAAATTATCTGTTAACAAAAATTAGTTTCAATTATTTATGTACAAAATGTTATTGCAATTAGCTCAAATGTTGTTTCATTTGTTTACTTCATATGCCACTTGGTAAACGGCACTGCCATCATCAGAGACAGCGGCGTCATCCAAAAGACTGATGATTTGAACGATGGCAGAACATAGCGAAGAAGGAAACAGTGAAAGAGCCGATTGACCATGATGGGATGTGTTCCTCGGAGCCAAATCTCCCCCGTCTTCGTCGTTCGCTGCTGAAAAACAAATTAGAAATATAAATTTCAATTTGAATTTGTTCATCTTGTATAATGAAATTGTCATCTGTTATTGCGCCCACCCTCTTCATGATCATCTCCCACTGGACTAGGTTCGTAGGCAGCTTGCACGGTAATAGGGATGGTAGTAATGAGAAAAGATTCTCGCTCTTTCGTTTTCTTGTCATCCTGCGCTTGCAGAGCTCGTTTAATCAGTTCTGTTTGTTGTTTCTTACGGGTTTTTGTTGCAGTTACAAGTGATCTCTGAAACAATAAATGGTCTCGTTAGGAAAGCTGTAGACAAGCTCACTTTTGTTCACATTTACACACAAGACAAAATAGATCAAAGATGTTATTCATACATATACCTACTACGGTAAATGAAACGCAAGAAACTGTAACAAAATAATGGAATATAATTTTGTGGGTGTATTATATAGCTACATCTCTCTAAGAATTTGTATCCTTTTTTTTTAATTAAAAGACATTGAAACTAATGTCTGATTACAGTAGTGAAACAGTGTATCACACACAAATAACTAGAGCCTGCTATTTGTAATCAATACAAAACGTGACGAAAAGAATGAACTGAAATAAATGCTGATTTAAATTGTGGTCTCAGTCACGGGATTAAATCAGATATATTAAAGTGATTTCGAATTATTTCTACATGACTAAATTGTATTTTCAATTAATTTGTGTTTTCGCTATTTTGAGTGTTTATAAATGTAACTATGAAATTAACCGTAATTTAACATGAACACATTGTTCGAAATAGTTACCATGTTAGCAATCCGAGATCGTTATATTGTTAAAAACATTAATTAAGGTCACAATTTGGTTTCGATTTTTCATTTGAATTTTATAGTTTTTTTTTAAATAATATTGTCATTACATCTTCAGTAACAAAAAATACAAGTATTTCACAAAGTGGGTACTCACGTGACGTTCTTGATTTATTGTAACTTCCTCAACTTTGGTTTTCACTTCCGGCATCCAGGGAGGATCGACAACAGGCAAAGATTCTATCCCGATTTTTGGCGATGGGAGGGTAAATTCAATTCCCGGGGGAGGAACTTTAAAAGTCATGTGTGCTGCTTCTTCCATTCTCGGCCAAACCTAAAATAATTTTTTTTTTTATATTTATTAATTAGTTTCAATTACTTTGAGGCAAACCAGATGAATATTCTAATAATTCTTTCGAAATTCTACACATCCACTGAGTATTTCAAATTTTACTTCAAATTATAAAAAAATAAAATTTTCAAACAAATTGTAACGTCAGCTTAAACATTTAAAAATTCGCATTTTTTTAAATTCAGTAATATAATTATCCGTTTTTGTTTTCGAATCAACTGATTTATATTTAATTATAAATTCATAGTCAATTGATATTGTTATTTTAATTTTGCATATCGTATTCAGTTTGACTACTAACTTGATATCTCAATTTCCAAAGCACTTGAAATCTCAAGATTGCGTTGATTCGGACAGTGGTATTAGAATTTTGCAGCCCACTGTGCATCAAATCGCTCGCTTTATTAGGAGCTCGTACAGCCCCGACGATAAATAATGAAGCAGCAGAGGCAGCTACTTCCTGATTCGACTCCAATAATAATTCCCAAGCCACGGGCAGGACGTCGATAAAAAGGTCATCCGAAACCACCACAGCACCTTTTACTAAAGCCGCTAAAGGAGCGTGAAACACTTCCTTGACTTGGCTCTGGATGTACTTCAAAATCGCAGAGGGCTCTTTATCGTCGCCATCTGAATCTCCCTCGACATTCATCATTTTTGAATCGCGACCCCACTCGGAATCCTGATCAGCCAGATCCTTCGAAGAGTCTCGGTTTCCACTTCCGGTTAAACGTCCCGATTGGGAGCCATCAAAACTCTTATCAATCCTAAGATACAAAAATAATCGAAACAATTTTTATTCCACTCAATTTTTGTAAAACAAATTTAATGCCAAATTAATTGAAACTCACTTGTTTTTTCTTCCAACGCTATCCTTCCTCCGAACTGGTGAAACCTGAGTACTCGTCTGATCCGAAACTTTGCGACTACGTTTGTCTCCCTTTTTCGACTCGTCTTTTTTCTCATTATCCAGATCGAACATATTAGAACCATCTAACAGACCGAATTTCTCGCCATAAATTTTGCGAACCGACTTTATAAGGCGACTACCCGCACGCATCTGACGACGATGACAGAATGGATGACAAAAATTTTGGTGCGAGCAGTAGAAGTTGAACGAGTTCGCCAGCTGCACCAGAACCTTCATCCAGGGGAAGTTTTTGTTCGTTTCATCTGTGTCGTTGCTGTCGCTTGGACTTTCCGGTGGCTGATCATCGCTCAGAATTCCAGGCGACTCTTCGCCACTGACTTCGCCACAAAATCCTGGCTCTGAGGTATCGCTTCTGTCTGACAGGGAACTTACTTTTCTTTTTGACTGGATCGAATCTGCTCGTTTAACTGAAAATAAAAAAATAGAAATTGTCTCAAAATACTTGCCTTAAAGTAATATAAATCTATTAAAAAAATTAATAATTCTTACACATATCGCATTCTATTTCTTTTCCTTCTTTGGTTCCTCTTCTGAGCTTCAAACTGCGCCTTTTGAAAGAACCAGTGGCATTAGTAGTTGTTCCTCGACGCAACAAAAAAGGACGACTCTGCGGTGCCTGGATTCTCTTCTTCTCTTTTTCAACTATCTCTTCACCGTGAAGCGTGACGTTCGATTTGCTGCTTCCTTCTGACTCATTATCGGGCTCGTGTAGAACGAAACTAATTTTTCTTTCCGAGAAACGACAATAATCTGTAATGAAAAGTTCAATAATTAAGTATAATCAAAGTTCGGAACAATTTCACAAGTCTAAATCGATCAAGCTAACCTTTTTCAGGATCACCTGCTATTGACTGGAGACTTTGAGCTGAAGCCTGGGACTGACCCATTGAAGAAAGAGCCATGCTCCAGCGTCTGTTTGCTTCTCGGCTGTACATCTTTTCCCAAGGCGGTGCGCGTTCTTTGATGAACAATTTATTCGATTTGGGAAGTGTCTGATACGTTTCACGTAGAAAAGCTGTTATTTCAAACAACAACACACACGCAACCAGCCGAAGTGCAACATGACACTGGGAACCATAAGTATTTATACTGGCTGAAAATAAAATTTGCTCTGATAAACATTTGTTTGGTTTGATGACTTTAGTTTGATAACAAATTGCAGAACAAAGTTTTCACCTTCGTCTAGAAAATCTTCCTCTTCATCCTCAACGTTGAGATCCCTCTGTTTGGATTCGTCAAAAACGAAAGAACCAATCTGATCCATGTGCTTTTTATCCTCTATCATAAGCTCTTCCAAGCGCGCCCCTAGAACCTAACCAATAGAAATTTCGTTTATTCACTGCGTTCAATATTTCGCGCAGTGTGTAGAAATTAATCATATCCTTTCACCTCAGCCCACTGATAAAATAGCTTTCCAGCAGCCCTCTGCAATATGTGAGTCCTCCGAAGTCCTGTTGGCATTGATCGACCACTCAGAGGCATCGATGGTCGAAACATTGGGAAATTGAGTTTCATCCACGTTGGCCATTGGCCTTTGTTACAACGATGAACCAGGTGGGCACATTCGAGAAAAATACAGGCACGAGCTACTACCGGGGCATGTGGCTGAAATTCCAAACGAAAATTCACTTCTCTTAGTCTCGACTACCTTTTTATTTTTCAATTAAAAAATTTTTAAATTGAACAAAAATATTCATACCAGATCTAAAAGTGCACCCATCAGATGATGATCAGGAACTGCTCCAGGTTGACAAGTTTCTAATAAGAAGGAAAATCGCAACATCCCCAGATAGACACCAGATCTTGGAATCAATTTTCGTTCTTTCAATACAACGAATTCTGACTCTCGAGAAGTTTCTCCCGCCTCGAAAGAGTTTCTTCGGCTGAGATCTAAATGAAAATGAAAACATAAGAAACGTCTCATCTCATTTTTGTTTCAACCGTAACAGAGAAAATTGGCTTACAGCTTCCTTGAACTTCCTCTAAATTTTCCTTCTTCTTTCCTTTGCGCAGTCCAAATTTACTCAGATGATCCTCCATTCGTCTTTTTGCTCTTTCGAACGTACGAGTCACCCTAAAAGTTTCGATAATACATTGATGAGATTTCTCTTCATTTTAGTGTTTTTTTGTTGTAAGATTCAAATGAAATAAATGCTTACCCCCGTTCCGACCTTGACGTCCCGCGTCTATAGCCGTAGTGAAAACTTGGTTGTTTAAAAAAGTACTCTCAGTTGGTGATTCGCTGCTCTCATGACTGTTATTTAATTTGGAACGGCTGTGGTCTTTGCGAAACCAATTAACTGAAATAAAATGCATTGCTTTTGATCTTGCAATTTATTTTATCAAAATATAAAAGATTGAATGAAATAATAACCTATTCCTCCGATTTGAATTTTGCCTGCTTTTCTGGCTTTTCGCGATCGGTAACCAGCGTCTGTGATATCCAACGTTCGTTCACTTTGCCTCGGAGTCAGAACGTGTTGCTTTTTCCTAAGCGTCACCAACGGACTTTGACTAACTTTTGTTACGTCACTTTTACTGACTTCGCTACCCTCAGTTTCAAATAAACTCTAAAAAAACAAGTTACATAAACCACGGAAATTAATAATCGCACTGAAATGTTTATATCAAAAAATGTCATTTGTGAAATTCCAATTAACTCACCGCGCACGTTGATGAAGTGCTTCTCTTTTTAAAAATAGATTTGCGATTCCCCTTAACTTCTACGTAATTGTTTTCAGCTCCATCCCTTTCCTCGAAATCGCCTTGATGTATGTGTCTAAACAAAATAATAGACAAACAAATTAAAACTCGTAAATGAAGAAAATGGAAAAAAAAGAAAAAAGTCTGACGAGAATATCTCAAGCGAAATATCTGATGGGCAAAATGTTTGAAAACAAAATAATTGGTTGCCAGAATGACATTTTTTCTGGTCTTTTTACGAGTTCAGTTATTTTATTTTCTAATTTGATTTATAAAATTTTGATTGTAGCTTCGGACACAAGAGATTGCCTACTTTTGAAGACTTGGAAGTCTTCTAAATTTTCCATTGAAGTCTTATAGAAACTGAAGTCTTACAAAATTTGAAACTTCGAGGACTCTAAATATTTAAATAATTGATAATTTATACGTTCAGTTAAATAAAATGCTTGTAAAGATGGAATGTTTGTAGAGATGAGAGAACATGTCGAGGAAAATTTGAAAGATAATATTCTGGGAAATGAAAACAGTTTTCAAAATGATGATTGAAATAAATATGAAACTGAAAATTACTTGCACAAAATCATTTTGTAAAACTGTATACCATGCCAATTTCATATTTCTTACGATTTTTTTTACATTTAATTCTGATATTTTATAATTAAAATTTCTTGCCAAAAAGTAACAATAAATTTCAATGAAGTCTTAAAAATTTTATTAAAGTCTTTTGCAGTCTATTCTCTATATAGTAAAAAAAGTTCATTGCAGTGTGAATTGGCTACTGTATCGAATTGAATGAAATTGACGTTGCCATTGGCTAATTTTTCTTTCGTTCCTCATTCCTCATTGCACAATTTTTCGCGGAAATCATTTAATTTTTTTTTTTTTTTTTGATAAAAAGTTCAATTGAATATTTTTCCAAAAGACAAACATTTTTCAAATAAAAAACACGGCGTATACTACTTATAAGTTGTTTTATAAATACACTTTACAAAAATAAAAATGAAAATATCCAAAGACTCGAAAATGTTCGAAAGAATTCATAAATGTTGTGTCTCTTGACCACTCTCTCTACTCTATGTCTTTCATAACTCAACTTGGTACGGTACAATACCGTTTGTGCATCTCAATTGTTTACGTCCAAGAGATGGTTAGATTTTTGGATCATATAATTATCCACAGAACAGATAATAATTTAATTTCTCCAAAAATTATAGTAGCTATTCAATAATAACTATTGAATTGTTAACTAAACATATATCCAATTCAATTTTTATTAGTCTATTCAGGATTTTAGTATTTATATAAACACTGTATTATATTTTACTATAATTCTTAAAATTCAAGAATTTCGAAAATCCAAAAAGTTCTTATATTCATTTACAATATATTATTATAAAAGTTATTTGTATATAAAAAATTTAATTGAAAAAAAAATGAAATGAAATGAATTAAATCAATTGAATTGAATTCAAAATGAAGTAATTGTAATATTTACCGGATGACTCTTGTTGTTTGTATTTGACTAGTGCATCTTCTATTGGGTCGATCTGAAGATTCCAAAATGCTACTAAGTGCGACTCTCCTGAAGACACCCCCGTGTGTTTCCTTAACATAGGTCATGAACTGTCTGACGTCGCAGTACAGCGCGATATTGTCTTGAATTTTGAGCTCCTTGGAAGAATCGACGAAACGAGTGACGAGGACTTTGAAAACGCAGCTCATGACCTGGCCCTCGATGCCTCTGAGTCCGTGCAGCGTCGCTCCGTAGGACGCCGCGGTGGAATTTGTGTTCACACCCGCGGACGGCGAACCCGCGTTGACTCCGCTCGTGAGGTTACCTCCGAAATTCGTAGCATAACTGTTTTGAGGAACTGTGTCCGGAGACTTGCTAGAACCTCTTTTTTGATCTGAATAACAAATTTTTTTGATTTGAACGAATAAAACCAAATTGAGCACGGTAATATTTGCCAGTTACCAGTTCTTCCTTGACACACGGATTCGTTCGAATTTTCGTTCGGTACTTGCGTAACAATAGCATGGAAAACTTTCGTCAAATTTGTCATTTCGATATTTGCCTTGTTTGTTTTTTCATCCAGATAGCTTATTAATTTGAGTTAAGCGCAAAGCGCAATTGCGCATTGGTGAAAAACAAAGTACAATTCTGAAAAAAGTGGTATGATTTTTGGTTTACCGATCCGTTTTAAAACGAATTTATAATTGCGCCTATAGTTACTCTGTTTTTACCAATACGGTATGAATAATGAATGTGTTGTCGTTTAGTTCAATATGGATTATTCTGCATCACTCGGTTTCATCATATCATATAGTTAACGTGATAAATTGATGAGAATGCAAACATTGCAAGTTTCATCTGCACCAGTTTCGATTTACGTCGCGGAAAACAATTCGGCGTTATAAAAAAAATGTACGTCTCACAAAAATAAACACAAAACAAAAATACATTTTCCTCTGACAAGGGGAAAAAGTTTTCAAAATGAAATTCGCGACTGACATTAATTGATCTGTGAAAGATCAATCATTCATTTTGTCTGACAAAAATTTGACCATATTCACTCAAATTATCACACCATAAATTGACCCGGCAAGTAACACGTATTATCCAACGATATTCATTGGCAAAATAATTAATGATTACTTAAGGTAATCATTTCACGTATTCATAAACTTTTCAACAATAAATGCAATAAACCATATTGAACATACCGTTAATTGGAACAATGCAATTTTTCTTCATCATCATTTTTTACATCAAAAACACATTCCTCGTCTCGCTAATAATGCAGCTTTTTACCAGCTTTTGTTTTCTAGCGCGGAGAAAATATTGAACGAGATCATTTTTTAATAAAATTATTGTTTAATGGCATTTTTTAGACTGAACATTTCTCTGTTCAATAAATTCTTGAATCTGTTTTCAGCATATTCCTGAAGCGAACAAGACCGTAAGCAAAAGAACAGAAATGGCACAGCATATCTATCTGGATTTGATATTAAAAAGAAATATAAATAAATAATGAATTGAAAAAATGAGGCGTGGTGAAATGCTTACTAAGTGGAGACAGCAGAGACGACGGGTCGACGCAAAATCCAACGAAGGCATGGAAAAACTCGAGGATCTCAGGGATGGGCTGATTGCGCACCATGGAACGAAGAAATTTCGAAAATTGTTTCGAACTGGCTTTGTGTAATTTGTTAAGGATCGTCTGAGCCTGCGAGCGGCAGAAATCAGCATGAGGTCCGCGGATTCCGTCGGAACATCCGTGGGGACAGCCCAGATGTCTCAGCACTTGGGTCGCACAGTTCATTAACAAACTGTGAGAGGACACTTTATCACGTTCTTTGTCATCGGCGTTTATGGTCGATCGTGCCACGCTGATTTGCATGAAAGAACCGTGCTTCGACTTCGAGCCGTTCTCTATTCTGCTCCCGTTCAAACCTGATTATGCAGAATGTTGATTTCTATGATTATGAAAAGAATTTCGCCCGCATTGGTTTGAAATTAACGCGGATTATCTGTTCACCTGATCCAGTCTCGAGTTCGTCCGTTCGATAGTGTTGCTTCAAAATGCCCATCTCTATCAACAGCTCGCATAGATTTAAAATATTTTCACACACACGTAGGGTGCAACACGAATTGTCGCGGATCGCCACGGAATGCACGGCCTGCAAACAAAATTTTTTTTTTCGTCATCACAATTGTCAGTTGAAGCTCATCAGATCCACGTTTTTGTGGTCACAAGAAAAAAAATTTGATATTGTCTTTTAAACAAGTATTGTACGTCCAATCGAAAACAGACGGGATTTTTTAATCTCATTTCATTTATGTCGTATCAATTTTTTGATTGTGCAACACGTTTCAGAGTAAATTAGAAAATCTAAATTGTCACCTAAATTTTGTTTGTCAACATTTTTTCGTTTGACCCTGAATTAGATATTTTTAATAGTTTGATTGGATAATATTTGTAAGTTTTTTAAAATTATATTTTTTCTGTATTTTTTAAGGTTTATTTTGAATGTTTAGTAAAATATGATTATATGGATAATTAATTAATCTGTAATATACATATTACACACCTTCAAAACAGTTCTAATATCGATGTCGCCGTCTTTTGTTATATAACTCGTAGACCCAGGAGCTTCTGGATGTTCGTCACTTGCGTAAGTGATATTTGAATCCGTTTGCGATCTCGTAAGACTTGGCTTTCTTTCATAAGCCAGTTTTTCATGACCACTTATTGCATCCAATTGACTGTCGATAGAAGCCTGTTAACAAAATTACCAATTTTTCATTTGAATAATTTTTATTCCTCAATTCTCATTTTTGTATTTGTTAAATTATATAATACACAACAAGGAAAGGAAAAGCTAATATGTTGGACAAACATCGAAACCAAATTTATCAATCAACAATCGGTCCATGCATAACGAAAAATATACAAATTTTATTAATTAACTTACATGGCGTTTCATGTAGTCGGGGGATGGAGTCGGTGTGTGTTCAGTAACAGTAATAATTGGATTTGGCGCGTTACAGGATTGACTATAAAAAGGACTTTGTTTTCGTTCTACCTTCGTATCGCCGAGGTACCTGCAAAAAATTACCACCATCATCATCGTTTTATGATAAATAATATTTTGAAAAAAGCTTTTTCAGTCTAACCATGCACTCAGATGTGTAACGAAGAAGCAACTAACACTTCATATTAACTTTATAAATACAACTGAAAAACGTAAAATTAAAATGAAAAATACTTCCACGTGGAAAATTGGCATTTTTATAAATAAATAAAAAATCACATGCTGTAAATTGAAAAGTGAACCACTAAAAAACTGAAATAAACAAATTGAACTAATTGATTTGAAAATTGAACTAGCAACAAGGTTAATCGTCAAAATTTATGGAACATTTAAACAAAAAACTAATTATAAAACTAATTGCTCTAAGATGAATTTTAAAATGATGAATTAAAAAATGCGATGAAAAGTTTTATAAGATGTATAGAGATACTTTTAATGCTGGCAGATATTCAGTGTCGTTTAAAGTGTAATAAATTAAATTTTGCGGACAATTTTCAAAGGGTTGAGTTTATCAGACAAGCTACTGAGGCGTGAAGTTTGAGTTTTGATGCGAGTCCTACTGGAAGAAGCTTGGAGATTGCATAAGTAACATGTTATGAAGCGCAAACATCGATGACTTACCCTCCCGCGGTCAGCTCGTTAATCAAGCAGCTGAGCACAAGTTCACAGTGAAAGGACGAACGAGAGACAGAGAAAGTAAGGGGAACACACAAAAAAGAAATTACGAATAGATAAAAGTGAAGTTGGTATATACGAATTTCGAATTAATTTCATTTGTATGAAAAAAAAATAATTATGGGTTTTTGTATGTTCAAATTACTTTTATCCTAAGAAGTGAAAATAATTACAAATGTTCGTTCGAGCTTTAATTAATGAAGTGGTCTGTTAAGGCAAAGTGTGAATGAAAAAAGTGTACTACTGGTCGTCTTTAATCAGTCTATGAAATTTATGTACATTTTCAGCATCGGTGAAGTATAGTGCGATTAAATTGAAAAAGTGTAATTTTGAATTTCCGAGTGTCTAGTCAAATAGAACTTAATAATTTACAGTATTCCTTGTGTCAGCCAGCTCGAAATGTCACTTCTTTTTTTTTAACTTTTTGTACCTTCACTTCTCAGTTCTTGGTTTTGCAACCATAATTGACAAAAATTTGAGCAAAATTTTTTTGTACATTTGTGTCCCAGTTGAAAGAAACTGATCTCATAATAAAAAGAGGGAGTCGTCCATAAATTATGTAAAGCTCAATTTTTTAAATCTGACCTCTCTCCCTTACCTTATATGACGCATTGTCACAATTCAACAGACCCTCCTATTAAATATTACGTCACAAATTTGTGACTCTTTCTTTGTAAACGAATGACATTTTTGAACAGTAAACAGAATTTAAAATAACTCTTTTTGTCCTGACATATTTCATCCACAGATGCATTCGAAATTGCAGGCATGTCTTGTTATTACTTTTTCCCTGTGTATCATATTTTTTGAATTTTTAGTATTTATCGATATTTCTTCTGTAATAGACAAAAATGTGTGTAATATCGTAAGTGATTCTCGACAATTCTAAATAAATAAACACCAGCAAAAAAAGTTCATCAAATAATTTTTTTATTCAATTAAAATTTTTCGTTTGTTTAAACAAAAACTTATTATCGTTTTGCAATAAATTTTTTATTTCCGCAAGGTTTTGAATAAAAGGGAATTAATTTATTTTATTAAATACGTATTTTTAAATGAAAATTTTCTATCGAATTTACAGATAAGACTGTTTCAATTTTTCAATGTATTTTAAAGTTGATACCAATAAAAATTTTTTTAATCTCATCCCCTCCCATTTTACACGCTGTTATGTTTAAACGGACTTTTACTTCCAGAACTTTTAAAATGTTACATAATTTATAGACGGCCCTGGGCGAAGTGGAAAAGTTATTTCGTTCAATTCATCTATCCTTAAATTTTGTGTCCATCATTTAAATGTATCTCTGACAACCATATAGGATTTCCAGTATGTATGCATAATGAGCCAGAAATGCATTTGGGAAAAGCGGTATAAATCAGCAATTTAAATACTTTTATTTTACCCGTTCATTCAAAATAACTCGAATCCAAAATAAATGTTTGCGCAGTCAAAGTTTCTAACAATATTCTTTATAGCTTCCAACAATTTTTTTCGGTCTACCATTTTCTCCCTTTGCACCAATAAAACACAAATTGCAAAACAAAAACATCAATCGTTATAAATCACACAAATGCCTTTTTTTTCGTAACGAAGCTTTCATTATTTAGCGCGAAACAATTGCACTATGCATTTGCTTCAGTAATCGTTATCTTTTTATACGATAAAAAAGGAGAAAAAATTGAGTGATTTATCATCAGATGGCGCATGTTACACAAACTGAAATATGAAGCTCACATAAAAAAGTCCATTGAAACAATCGAGTGGAGTGTTTGTCTTTCGCTATACAGAAAGTGACCGCACCCATCATTTAGGATAAAGAAGAGAAACTAGAAAATTTGAGTTCAATTTTGTATGCTCGTGTACGACCTGTCGCATATTCGAATCGAAATTGTGAAATAACGTATGTTCATTTTAAGTTGCAAATTCTGTTTTATGAAAGATCAATCTCTTTTTTTTTGTATAGATAGATTCTATAGATAGGATATATAATACAGAAATTCAATAAAAGTTTAAAGCTAATATATATATTGTATGTACGATTATGAATTTTGTACAAAGAACAGAGAAAAAAGGTGGATGGAATAACAGACATACCTAAGGCTTGGCATACTTTTCCCTTTGATCAGATTCGTGGGGTGTTTCATATAATCAATATCTTTGGCATCGAAGATTTTGGAAGAAGTTGAATTCTGTCTAGTTAAATGGTCATCTCCTGTATCTAAGCTTCTGTGACATTCCTACGGGGATCAAAAGACGAATAATAAAACATCAGAAAGGACTTATCAAATTCGACACTGCAAATTAATTAAAAGGGGATTATAAAAGTATTTAAAACATTCAATTTTATTTAAAATACCTGCTCGTGAAGCGGTTTGGGTTCGTCTTGGCCAATTTTCTCCAGCGCCTTTTCCGACTTGGAGAGCAGCTTTGTTTCCACAAAAGCTTTAAGATCTGCCATTTTCATTCTTTTCTTCGTTTTCTCACTAGCTCTTCTTGAATGATGACTCGTTTCAGCTTTGAGCAGTTCACATGAAGAATCGTTGAAAGTTTTAAACGACACATTTATGTTAGAATTCGTATTTTTTACACACGCAAAATCTTAAGCTGCGTTGGAATCCCATATTTTATTCAGCCACTTTGTTATTTACTTTTCAAATTTTTGGCAACGTTGAGAATAAGAAATAGAAATAAAAACAATTTCCAGCAAAAACACTCACATGCATTCAGATAATTAAGTGGATAACAACCTGATAACGTCGTTGTGTCTTTAGTTTCCGGATGATCGACATAATCTTTCGATTCGTCTTTTTTTTTGCCGTCGGCATTCGGGTGAAAGGACACGTCGATTTTTGGAATGGGAAGGGAGTTACTACGCCTGCGAGGCTGATATTGCACTGATACTTCTTCATTTATTTGATGCAGCCTAAAATCATTGAGTTCAATCAATTAAATATCGTTCCGGGAATTAAAATTGGAAATCAACTCTTATCGTCGAAATAAAAAAAGTTGAATACCTTTTTTATATATTATTTTTAATTAAAATAAAAAAAACGTATTCGTAGCTATGTTTATTTGAAAATATAAATCGACCAATCTAAAAAACCGTGAAATGTAACAGGAAAAATTTGAAAAGAAAAAATTTGCTTTGACACCAGGACGAAAAGAGGTAAAATGAAATATTGTATTGAATTTTTTGAGTTGGCAATAATATGAGAGATGGTAATAAGAACGTGTTAAAAACCTGTGGTATAAAAATTGGAGTGCCCAGAATACACCCTCCTCGTGCCACTGAGACACAAAAAGGCACCTCAATACAGCTACGTCTAGAAACGTAGCTGCGCGAACGTCGGCGTCTACTGCCGAAATCGAAGTTTTTTGACTCTGCGTTGTGTCATTGTCACCTGGAGAGTCTCGATGTTGCGTTGAAGTCGACTCCTTACCTCTCGAGCCGGTATGACTTGGCGCTTCTCTCTCACCCTTCTCGTAATGTTCTTCCGAATATTCTCTGTAGGCCAATTAACCCAGAGTTTGTATAAAAAATAATACAGCGAACCTTTTTTGTTCTTATTTGTTTTTTTTTATTCTACCGTGCTGTGCGACATGTATCCACGCCAGATATTGCGGTGACTTGTTCAATAGTAACTGTCGACGTTGAAGAACTTGTAGTACGACCCATGGCAACGTGAAAAATGCTCGCTTCACCCTATCAGAAAAAAAGTTACACTTGAGAACGAAACATTTCTTTACGTGGGACAGAGGGCGAAAAATAATTGCGTACTGCAAAAATGGTCGACACTTCCTTCACACCGTCCATTATTCTATCTGATTCACTTAACGACGGTAACCTGAAGATGACCTGTGGGATAAAATTTCGCTTAAAAACACAATCAACTTGACGACGTTTTTTTTTTATAAAAAATCATTAATAAAAAAATCTCGTATTTTTATGGTCAATAATTTTACCACATGCTCATCCTCTGTGCTTGAGCTTTCTTCTGGAATGGTTTCAGGAAAAACGGTGTCTTTTGGCGATGAAACCCAGGTGGTCTGATGAACAATTTTTTTTAAATATAATAGTTTCACAAAAATAATGAAATGAAAATATATTTTTAAATTTAAAATAAAATACTCACTTCTTCGTCTGATAATTTTGTAGCGTGCGAGGGAATTTGTTCTACGTGTGCATTTGGCGAGCTGTCCGTCGCTGAAATGAAATTTGGTTGGCATTTTAAATTTAGCCGTGTTTAGGGGAACGTATAAAATGATATTCATCAGCGGATTCATATTTACTTCCTCCCGTGAAAACATCGTCGGATTGTTGTTGCTGTTGTTGTTGTTGTTGTTTCATCGATTTAAAAGTACGACTCCAAAGTGCTCGTGGTTTTGGACGGCATTGTGTCGTAAAACAGAGTGCATCAGGATGCCGACAATCACACAAAGCAGGCCATATTTTCATGCCGTTTTCCAACCGGAGATTTGATTTGAAATCGATATCTTTCAGATGGTTATAGAGCGGTGCGAACAGATACACGAAAAGCTGTGAGGTGTGAGCAATTTTTTTATTATCCCAATGAGATCAATTTTTGCCTTTGATAAATTTGATGTCGTGACAACTTACTGTCATGGTTGGGATTGAAAAAATGTAGAAAAAGGGGTTGACTGGTTCGAAGGCATTAGAATCAGCGCATTCTTCCGCGGCATCCAATAAAAACCAATGAACGATGTATAAAAGTGTTGTTTCCATTGTACCCATACTCTGAATGTCTTTCCTTGAATAAAAATATGACATTTCCATAACAACAATTGTTCGTATTAAATCAGTTACAAATTCTCGTTTGTCTAAATATAAACAATTACGTATAATCAAAAGCTGTACTACTTAAGAGTACGATTCAACTTTAAAGTAAGGCATTAGAGAACCGATATCGTTTCAAAGGAAATCTAACAAGAGATTGCCGATAAGTAAGAATCTTTTTTGAAAAACTTTTGTTTAATGAATTATTTATGAATTCCAATCTAAAGGCTAAATATACTATTCTATATTCAATAATTAATTGAAATATTATTTAAAAAATTCAATTTAGAAATTTTCGTTCAAAACTTTTATCAATTTTTTATTGAATCATAAATGAATGAATAAAAATAATGAAATTTATTAAAAATTCATTTCAAAACATAACCAAATTGTTCATAAAACTTGAAATATGTTGTTTATCATTTTAATTTTCACTTTTCATAATTTGTTACTGTGCATCAAAAGGTATATAAAAATATACCACAACTTTTTTATTCTTGCACGAGAAAAAAAAAAGTAAAATTCATCTCTTGATACGAGTAAAAAATTTTACTTCACATGAAGTTTACTTAATTTATTGAAGTTTAAAAATTGAACCGGATTTCACGATTTCAACTTAAAAGTACAAGCTTATCCTTTTTTTTTAATTTGAAAATTACGTTCCTTAAAAATGATAACAAAATATGAATTTGTAATTACAAAAATTAAGTCTGAATAAATTGATAGCATGAATGTAAATTGTTTCGTTCCGTATACCATATATTTGATTTGATTGTTTGCATCAATACAAATCCAATACAGTTTTACAGTCGAACGGTGTCATTGTTTACTTCTGTTTGAATAGAGCAGAATTATGTAAATCAATACTTTTATTTAGAAGCTGTTCTATAATG
The DNA here is from genome assembly GCA_025266255.1 of Trissolcus basalis. NCBI lineage: Eukaryota > Metazoa > Arthropoda > Insecta > Hymenoptera > Scelionidae > Trissolcus > Trissolcus basalis. Next base: position 57,448 of record JAAMPD010000798.1, read on the forward strand.
ATAGAAATTGCATATAATTTTTGAGATACGTTCGTGACCCTGAGGGAAGAATATCAATAAATAGTGCGACAAATTCGGACAAATTTAATTTATGAAAATCGATTGGCAAATACTCTTTAACAACTTCATTTCGAAATTTAAACCGAAATACTCTTTTGAGTTTTCAAAAATAAATTGAAAATCCTGCATTTTTCAGAAGTGCACGATTTATTATGATTAAAATTGAAATATGTTGAATACGTTTGAAATGCATTCCTATATAATTCATTTATTCTATATACGTCATTTATGTTTTAATTATATAAAGCTGCAAGATTTCGCATGAAACTGATACAATTTTGATATAAAAAATTCAACAAAAAAGTGAATGTGATGAATTTTGTTATATATATTTATAAATTTAAATATATATTTTGACGTATATTTTCGTCCGGGCGAGTCCGTTTACAAACATGAGTTTGAGGATAGCACAACAACTATTTTCATCAAACAAAATACAGCAGTCAGAGTTGAAGAATTGACAGGTATAATTTATTTGATGAAACCAATTATTGTTCTCTGACCTCAGACCTTTAGAATAATTTCATCTTTAAAGTTGAATCTTGTTAATAAATGAATTAAAAACTTCGACGAATCCAAACTATTTTAGATTTGCAAAGAACTATAGAACGGAAACAAAAAAAGCGAGTTAATGAACGCAAATATTGGTTTTGAAATATTTTACACCACCTGTTGTGCAAAAGGCTAGCGGCAGCGTGGAGAACATAAGGGAGCGCCGTTTGTATTAAATGCCATCGTGGCACAGAGCCCAAAATTTCGCGCAGCGATGGTGTCAATTCGTTATGAATATTCTGGACCAACACTCTCTCGATCGACTAAGTACAAAAAAAACAAAGAACTGTTTTTTATTCTCTGCAATCTTCCAATGAACGAAACAAAGTACCAACAGAAAAAACGACTTTTATGTTTCAGTGCTTTGTTGCAGATCTTTTTTGTAAAGAAGAGAAATGCTCTTTATACAATATGAGCCAATAAAACACTATTTTATTTACTTAGTCGTCGAAGATTCAACTTACCGTGCATGCTTCTTTCATCTCCTGAAGTGTTTGCAGTAGAATAAATTCAGATTCATAAATTAGTAATATACTATACTGTACAAAATGTACAATAATACATTTTTAAACTCACTATGTACTAATGAAAAGTGTATTCTACTGAGTATGAGATATGCTATATTATTTCGTAAATAAGCAAAGAGTTTGTTTTTTACAAAGAAGAGCTAAAACTAGATGTGAGCTTGGAAGTATACTGATGAAATAAACCCGTAATTAATAAACGCTAGAAAATGTTTAAAATAAAAGTGATTAAAATTGCAATTAAATTTAATTTAAACTACAGAATATTATTATTAGTATTTTAGAACAGAGGAACTGGTTCAAAAAAGATAAATTTATTATGTTGTTTCGTTTTATGATTTGAGGCAATTTTTTATACCTCAGCTTACCAAGAATTTATCTTAGAATTTCAAAATTGCATTTCATCTTTCAAAATGATATTTGGTGATTACATAATTGATCTTCGCAAACAAGTGAAAGATTCATTTAATAAATGCTTTAATTACGAGCGTCGTAAAATCTTGTGATTTTTCACGCTGTAATCCATTTTCTTGTTACGCGAAAATATTAAACTGCAGCACGTGATTTAACATTATTACTCGGTGTTTAATAAAATCGTTTGATACAAATTTGTCTGACAATGTTATCAATAATTTATGCGAGACAAAATGACGTTCATTTTTGATGTACATTAAGTGACAACAAATGTTGAAAGCTTTGTACAAAGCTATATGATTGCAGACATTCTTGATTTTATATTTGGCGGGCGGTGATTTGATTGATGCATCAATATTCAAACATAGAACATTGTTTTATTTCAAATTTTATTTTATATCTGAACTTGATGTGTGCAAATCTTGTCATTCATCACACTATGAATGTATCCATACGTTAATATTTGCTGAAAGTTCACATAAAATACCAGGCCATATATTTTTTGGTCTCAAGAGTGCTTTCAAACATATAGTTTTATATTCAAAAAATTGTTCAAGATACATGCACATTTACTTACATATTACATCATAAATAAAACATATACTGTACACTACTGTATGATAAAATTATATTTAAAATATATTTCAACACTGGAAGTATCAAAGGGGATGCATTTTTCCCTTTCTAAAATATTTATAAATGTCTGCAATTTTCAATGGACAATTTTGCAACTTTTATTTTTAGATTTTGATTTTTTTTTAATTTTAGTGAATATAAAATTAGTTTAAAAGCTATCAAAATGAATAATAGGTGCAAAATTTTACGCCGGAGTATGACCAAAGTAATTATTCACTCCTGATAATAGAACAATTGTTACTGAAAAGACATTCCCCTTTTATAGGTAAATCATTATGAATTCAATTTTAAACATTATTGAAGTTAATTATTTAATGTTGAAAGTTCCTAGAATAAAATTGTATTAATATTTCAACCATAAATAATTACATTATTGTTGGGTTCATTTGTGAAGAACTTGAAAATTACTTGCAATCAACATGAATTAACTTTACAAAAACACTTTTGTTTGGGAATGAAAAAAATTGAGATGAGAAATATTAAATTTTTATTATTTCAATCATTAATCATCAAAAATTGTGAAAAATGTACTAAACAAATTCAGACTGATTTTTCTCATACTTCCACTGTTAGAGAATTGATTTGTAAAAAAAAAAATAAATAAATAAATAAATGAT
>JAAMPD010000799.1:0-36191 GCA_025266255.1 Trissolcus basalis
GGAACACATTAAATTTACCTATCTCTATCAGTTTCTTTGATAGAATAAAAATTAGCTTTACATTAACTAGTGATGAATTATCAGCCACTGGGTAGAAGCAAGCTTGTCAGACCGACGCGAAGATCTGACATCAGATTTGGAATTTGATTTGTTATCTGACCCCAAGTTAAATCTACCATCAGAAGCTATTAATATAGTTGACAAATCCTGAAATTAATTTCACAGTTGATACTGATAATCACATTGTTATTCGCAAAATTGCACACAGACAAATCGCAAAACGTCAGTCTTTGATTTTTCTTTCCCTTTTCTTTCGACAGATTCAAATATACGGATTTAATTCTCAACTGTACAGCAACTTTTCGGACGCGCTGCTGCGAGCGCAGGGGATTGTTGCCGTGTCTTTATTGTTGCAGGTACGTGACTAATCTGCATTCAAGATCATATTTTATCACGACGCCAGATTCATTATCAAGATATATATTTACTGCGATCTATACAGATTGGATACTTACCGTATTCTTTCAGGTCGGTGATCTCTCGAATCCAAGTTTGAGATTACTCACAGATCAGCTGGACAAAGTCACGTACAGAGGTAGGATATGATCACGTTGAGTCGATCGATAGATGGAGGGAGATAAATAAATGCGATACAGCCATGCGTGTGAGAATGCTACGAGACGTAATCGAATTGCGAATACGAACGGACAAAATTTTGCACTTTAATCAGCCGCATTGGATTTTAACATTTGAGCCAATTTTAATACATGAATATGTAAACACGAATAAAATCATGTCGCGTTAATTAATATACATTATGCAGTTTTTTCCGGCTAACCCAAATATAACGTTTTTATTTTCTAACTTTTATTCATTAGAAACGCCATTACTAGGGAAAAGAAAGAGAGATAGATGTTACGTGAATGCACAAAACGTTTCCCAAATTCCAAGCGATGGCAAAATTTACGGGTTAAAATCGATGAGGGTTTCGAAACTTGCTGAAGTTATCACATGCATTATCGAAGTAGCTATGGAGTTTCGGGTCTATTTGTATGATAATAGCATAATTGGTATGAAGAGCGCACATTTTACGGTGTTAGAATAATTGCCGGGAGGAAAAAAATGTCAGAAAAAGGTCGGGGGGGTTGGATGTTCATAAAACTTGAGTCGGCGAATTGGCTCAAATGATACACTGAGAATGCTCGTTTTTTAAACTAGTTCACTCCTTTTTTTTATTACGATTGTACACAGAAATCAATGATTATTCATTTTACAGAAACACAGTTTGCAAATCTTATGTCCGCGACACGCGAATTTTATGTAGCTCGTTAAATAATGTGTAATTCGGCGTAAAAATTTAATGAATAATTTATAAATTCACAACGCCAATTCGATTTTCAATATCGTCTCTGAATGCTAGAATTTTTCACTCGGATAAATACGTAAGGAAATAGTCTCCAGGTACAACCTAATTCCACAATGTTTGAAGTAATCGATATTACATCTTGAGCCGGTAAAAAAAACTATAAAAATAATTTTGCATTATCAATGTCATATGTTATTTTATGTTCCTTTTTTTTCGGACTCTTTCAGTAGCTGGGAAAATGAAAAAAAAAATGATCCCCAATATTTTCATTTAAGCCATGAAATTTATTTCATTACATTTTCCCGACTATTTTCAAAGAGTAAAGACTGATCAAAAAACGAGTCGCAGTGGAAAGAGATTTCTTTTATTATAGAGATGATGTTTTTCGCTGACCTCAGCTGAACGAAATATCCGATTCGACGTGACTTGTTTGAACCGTGATAATACGATAAAAACGAATACGAGAATCAGCGTATTAATAATCAATAGATTTAAATCACATGTCTGTATGCACCGTGTTAGATTGACGTTATCGATCGTATTAATTGTACAGGGCAGACCGTTGATGTTAAACGTTTCGCGGTGCGAGAATTGCTACCGGACACGACACATTACATGACATACGACGGCTCCACCACTATGCCAGCCTGCCACGAAACCACCACGTGGATCATTCTAAACAAGCCCATATACATCACGAAGCAGCAGGTGAGTTTCCGCCTTATATTTTGCTCCATGCTTGACACTTTCATTACGAAGATAAAAATTAAGTCGGATTTATCACCGCCGGTGTCTTACTAAATTCCGTTTCCTAGAATCATTTCTATCGTTCATCAAGAATATTGCGATTTGCATAATTGTTTCATCAATCCAATTTGACTTATACAAAATGCGACTCGATTATAACGTCGCTGATGCTACATAGTCTGCGATTTTATCATCCTGATTGCATGAATTATAAATAAAAACGGGCGAATTCGAGCCGATTGTATAATAATGGTTTAATTAATCGTCATTTATCTTTTGAATACAGCTCCAAGGATTAAGGAAATTGATGCAAGGTGATATAGTGAATCCGAAAGCTCCTCTAGGGAATAACTTCAGACAGTCGCAGCAATTGCACCATCGGCCGGTGCGAACAAATATAGATTTTAATAATCAGGTATGTATTTTGATAAAACATTGGATTGCGCTTCAAAGCAAATATTTGATACATTTTGTGTAATACTATTTGCAAAATGAAATGTGAAAATATCTATGAATAACAGGGCGAAACAAAAGCGCATAAAATTATTGAATTATTGAAAACCAATCTCCGGTCAGTTCGAGCTGAAAATTTTGATACAGTCGGAGAATAATGGAAAATCTTTATTCGATGGTTTACATATATTTAGAGAAAACTTGTCGAGACTAATCGAAACTATCGATTACGGGGTACATGACTTGTCAATCTCCGCGCGATGTTTACCTCGTGATTAACGATACTCCCGGCTCTTCATATTTTTTTTGCCCGGTCCGTGTCAACTGAAAATATTTTTGAGTACAAAAATTGAAGACACATCAATCATGCATGAATAATTTTTCAATATGCACGTGAAAGGGTCACTTGAAATTTAGTATCGATACATTTTTATTCGCTTATAATTATAAAATTTAGTTTGATTCGGACGAGTGATTTATGTAACTTGTAAGTAATTTATGGATGTTTGTTTTCAGGGTTCTAAAAACTGTCCCACCATGTACAGAGATTTATATTATCAAGGTAAATATAGCACCGTTCTAATTACAGTTAATTCGATTACCTCATTAAATTTATTTGAATCGATTTATAATTTATGAATCGAAAGAAAAATATAATTAAACTAATTACAATATGTCATAAATCTTCATTAAAAACTTCATTATATTTTTGAATTTCAATTTATTTTAGAGCTTGTCCAAGTACGAACTGTCGTACACCAGTCTAAAAGTTCAAACTTTTTAAGCAATGCAAATAAACGTGAACGACGAATAATTACTTTCTATTATTATTGATTTATAATTTGAAAGTGACTTTGCGATTCACTTAGTTTTAAATAAACTTGTCTTCGAATATTCCGCCGAGTTCGAATAATCTGTTCGCCCAATCTTTTCTTCCAACACAAACATAGAAGTTGATCTAATTGTATGAAAATTTTTTTTGTCACGCGCTTTCATAATATTTTAGATAAACTCGCTTAAATACTTGTCGTAAGTTCAGTCGCAGATATCGTTAGACTGCACTGGCGCGTTCAAAAAGCAAAATCAATAGAATTATACTAACAAATGTTTTTTCATTTATTTCAGCTAACAGCTGGAAATAACCATGAGAATCGTGGACTGCTCTGCAAAAATCTCCGCACTATGCTTTTCTCAAAAGGAGACAAAACTATTTATTGTAAAAACTCGACATATCAACAAAATATAAAATATTGATGCGTGAATTGCAACTGGGGTTTGCGCTTTGCCCCACGGCTAATAACAAAAAACTGCTTCGTTGTAAACTTATTAGACGTGAATTGCCAAGTATGTTTTCAGTCAAGCTATAGCTGATGTTAGTTATGTACAAGTAACTTAAAAGTATAGGATATATATATTATATATATATATACAATATATATTATTAAGTTATGTGAAACTATAATGAGACCTGTGTGATGATCTACTACAACAATGTATAAAAGATATTATGTATGCAAGAATATGCGTATTGAATGACAAAAAAAAAGAAGATTTATACTATATTTTTGCAATAAAATGTGTGGGAAAAAATTTGTTTGCAATGTTATTTGTGCGAACGCGATACCGCGACTAATTCAAATCGACTCGACGTTGAATTACCATCAAACCGGATCAGAAATTGAGTCGCACCGAAAAATCAATACGCATGCAATAAGAAATGTGCACGGGAAATAAAAACAAAATTGCTTCACATTGCAGCCGATTTTGTAATTTGTGAAATTACACTTGACTTGTTAGAAGTTAAATACTTACTGCAAAGTTTTGCGAATAAATTTGACAGTGTAATTATATAACTGGATTCAAGTACACATTCATCAATCTCAACTTTGCGTAAAGTTGGTTTTTAAGGTCCGCGAAATATGAATCGATATGACGCGAGTGTGTGGGCATTGATGTTTTTGCAACGATGTTAATAAGGCTCTCTTGAAGCCTGATGGTTTGCAAACTTTGACTATCGTGAAAAAGTATATGAAATCGGGCCCTAGTTGCCTCGCAGGATTTTGTGTAAGCTTCTAAATGGTGTTTCGGATCGTAAATCTTGTTTTTAGAACTTTCGTAACAAATGAATTAAAACAATATGACGTTGCAGATTATAACTTTTCCCTAAATAAAGCGGACTTATATAGATGGGCTTCCTTTAATGCTCAGAAGCAAATTACATTTGATTTTACAAATTCATTCAACATTTTGGCTCAAAACAAATGGTCTACGAAAAAAACAACATTAAAATACATTTGAACGATAAGCAAGCGCGCAAGTTCTCTATAACACCCTGGTAACTAATTTGCATCCAAGAAGATTTCACACCTCGGGGATAATTTTGAGGCAAGCACATTATACTGCAAACTGCTGAGGTATTGTGTACGCTTTATTAGCAAAGTGTTTCTTACAACGTAATTACTCTGCTATTTCATCACATTTTTGTGTTGTACAACCGAAATGCAACATGAAATTAACAACGGTTCATCATTAGTACTCGAGCAAGTTCCTAATTCCGTAAATGGGCACTCGTATTGAAAAAAGCGTCGTAGACAAAAATGTCACAAATTTAAAAATTAGCAAGCAAAAAAATTATTCTTCACATTTGTAATAAGTCCTATTTCAATGTTTGCATAACATCTGAATTATTAACATATCAGAGTTTGAAGCACGCGAAAAAAGAGCAACACTTGTTTAATGCGACGTAAGAAGCGTTGAACCAACAGCAAAATGATACAATTGTCATCACTGAGCAGGTGTTAATTAATTTTATTACAGATACAATTTAGCAATTTCAAAATCATGATATTAGATCGCTTCGCAATGCTGCTAGCGAATGTCGTAGGAACAACTAGGTCAACACAACGTAGCAATGGTTCAGTACTGAAGATATTTTAGTTTGTCGACATCCATGAAAATTACTTTTTATGTGTATACGCTTGCTACCTTAGTCAGATCGTCGCCTTACTATTAATCTTATTACCCTCCCGACAGCAGTATTCACTTGCCTTCGTCTAACGCGCATCTCAGCCTTCGTTCGTAAGTTTGAGACACTTTTCACACTACGTCAAACCAATTAGAATACATCCTAATTTGTCGGTCTCTCTCCAATCAGCACTATTTATCAACATCATCCTTTACCCTGCACACACATTGCGTCTCACTGGGTTCAAGTTTACCTTGCATGTGCACCGAAAAACTTGTTTAGCGACAGATTCTAATTCTCAACAAATTATAATTTGTTAACATGTTGTTGGGCGATAATTTAGTCGATATACTCACATCAAAAGAAGATGAAAAAATTTAATCGGATTATTACGAGTTCCATCGTCTGATGATTCTCGCGCGTGTTTTAATACTTACGCGTGAAGAGAATATGCACAGCCAAGCGGTGATCGACGTGAGCAATAGAAAGCATTGGTATAAGAGGATTAAAGAGGGTGATACTGAAATCGTATATATACACGTTCCCCAGATGCGTATGGGTGTCAGAAGTTGAACAATCTTTTGTTGAGAACTCAAGCACTGCTCTATATTTTCACCCTGTTGTCTAATTTAATTAAGAAATTTTCGAGTTCTCCGTTTGTATTTGCTTGGTCTAGTTACACAATTAAGCGAATGTTTATCCGCGTGGATTATAATTCTGTCAATGTCAAACAACAACACAAATTAAAAAGCGAAATTTATTTAAAAAGAAAAAGTCATTGAAAATTTTTAAAAAATAATAGATGTTTAGTATATAAATGCTAAGTTATGCCGTATATTTTATAGGTATCAACAAAAAAAAAAAGTAGGTTGCGTTATATTTTTCTTCATAAATAAGACGTGCTCCTTGTATATTGTAGGAAAATTCAAGCATATAAAAAGAAGCTTGATTCTCCCGTTTTATTGTATTTACATTGCACAACCTATTGTTGACAACTTTGAGTACCCAGCTGTATATGAAATCCAAATTTATTTTTTATTTTGTTTTCAAATGTACGATTGTAAAGACGCGATATTATGTTGCACATCTGTCAACTGAAGAACGTTATAGTGTTATCGATTATTTCCTTTCCGCGCTATGAAAAATATTGTTATTTGCGAAGCTGTGTTTTAGACAACCAGATGATATCGATCAAATTTATGATATTTCATCCATGAATATTCTTTATACATTTGTTCGTTTTTGAATGATAAGAAAGTAACAATACGCGCGTTCAAAAACATGTCTAAAACCGTCTTCACCTCCGAAACATTTTTGAGTAATCCGCCACGTTGAAATGGAATGGATAAAGGTTGCATCTAAGAAAAACCAGCCGTGATGTATTTTTTACTGACACTCGTGTCGAATACTACATTCTAGAGGGTGCATCACTTAGTACTTACTTAGCTCGTGGGGTTCTTTTTTTCTTAATGGCTTTTAAATATGATCCTTAGCAATTTGAAATGAAATTTTTTAACATTGAGGAAGTGTGCGCTTTTGATTTTTGCCATTTTCACGAGATTTAAAATGCACAAAGTTTTATGTTTGAACATAAATTATGTCTATCCGCACGTGAAGCTGTACAGGAAAATTTTAACGCCTCCTTTTTTGAGTCATGAATAAAGCACATGGTAGCATTTGAAGCGCACTCATAAAATGTGCTTGAAAGCTTGTGTTCGATCCACGAACTGTCCAATCTTGATGCGCAGTACTACTAATAAACGTGAGAATTCTTTGGTATGGAAATGATACTTCCTTTCATTTGATAATTCTTTCCAAAAATTCAAATGTCACCATAATGAAATTCCAGTTTTAAACGATTCTTCGTGCAATTAATGTACCCTTAATAAAAAAAAACTAACACACGAATTCCTTGCGGTTAGAAATGATAGTTTCAAACAAAAGAGAGCCAATATTTGATCTCAAAGTTATAGAACTTCATATTATAATGTGTTTGCACATCTCATTCGACTTTTCATATTTTCTGCTTGCTCATCGTTCATGTATTACATTGAATAAATTATAACTCCCAGACAGACTGCAACGGAACAGTAATAAGAATAAAAAGTTGTTCACATACTTTTTTTTCAAATTAACAGTGATTTAGGGGTCTCACAGGAATTCATATCGGAGAAGCACTAAACAGAACAATGAACAAAGGTAACAATCATGCGATTGGTTCAATTTTCGTGAAAAAAAAAAGATCATTGCAAATCATAAATAGTTCCCGACTCATCCATTGCATTGTATTTTGTCATGTTTTACGATCTATTGTACTGCGAGGTATGTGTCGTCATGTGTTGTATTGTATCACGCATTTCCGAACGCTTTTGCATAAAAGCTGAGTGCATTGTTTCATTTTTTAAACACCGAGTTAGGTTTTCATAAGTCTTCGAAAACTTCGCTCCTATATTTATTTCTCAATTTTAGTTTATCTCGCATATTGACTTTCTATGAAATTATCATACTACTATTTTTTTACCGTACTGTAACATCTGTAAAAAAAATGAATACCTACTGATAAACATACTTCTTCTTTTAGTCCGTTGCTTTGAAATTTGAGATACGCCTTTGCAAGAACGTTCAGAAGAATCTCAATCACTAAATGAACAGACGGTTTTCGAGGCACAAAATTTTCTTTGAAGCTCCTTTGGGACGTTCAACGTCATATCGGCCTTGTAAAATATCTTTGATAATTTTGATGCATATTTTTCAAAAAGGTAAGTATTCTAGAATTTTTTTTGCTCATTTCATTCTCATATAATAAAATGCGCGCGATCATAAATCAAATAATACATCAACTTACCAGTGGAGAATTAGCATTTCCAACTTTAAACTTGTACAAAGTTTATTTCATTTGATCAAATTTTTACCGGACATATCATTGCTTTAATAATTCAAAACTTTCCTCTCCTAAAATAACAATGGCTTGCATGAATTAGTAAGTTGATTTTAGTTACACCGAACAACCAGATCAATTAATTCGATAAGGTTCTGAATTATTCATTGCTCATTTCAATTATTTAAGCGATAAATTGACTAGTCATATCAATTAACGTCATCAATTACTCAATTAATACGAGGGTTCTAATAACAGCTCTATGTTGGCCTTCAAGTATGCTTCAGTCGGCTTATATAAAAACTTTTCCATTCATCGATAGAACTCCACGAGTGAATAAGAAAGGAGATGTGGATATAAATGCTGAGCAATGATAATTTATGCTTCAAAAAACTATTTACAGATCGTCATGTCACAGAAAGTTTTTTTTAACTGCCATAATATTTTCACTTGAACTTTATATTCATAATTCTTACTTCTTTTACAGCTAAAACTGGATTCCATTTTTTATGAATAGTAATGTCAAAGTTCAACAGATTTAAATTTAATAGACTGGGTGAGCATAAATGAAAAGATAAAGTCAGTGTAAAAATGAATGGAATGCAATTTTTATTGCGCAAATTACCGAATCCAGCATGAATTTACTTGCAATTATAGTTGCGGGTGATTTCAGAAGAAACAACATTGCGTAATTACACTTTTGTGTTTATAACTACCAACTACGAAGCCATGTTTACTTTAAGTACTCAAAACATTTTATGGCATCATTAAGATACCTTTACTTCAAGTTAACGAAAAACTCAGTTCAACCGGCCATTGTGAAACGAAGTTATCTTAGAAGGTTGCGAACAGAAACATATGATTCTATGGCATAATAAGGCTGCATTAAAAAAATCATTCACCGTTAGTGCTGATGAGCCCTGGTACGTCTGACTATAAGAAGATCTTCTCTACTTCGTTGAGAAAAAAGTTTGTGTCAAAATTTGAAAATGACTATGAAAATTTACTGAATGCTTAATTGTACGATGTACAAGTAAAAAAATGTAATTATATTTCGGTCTTTATTAATTTATTGATCTCGAAATTTTTTGTTGAAATTTCAACTTACATTAGTGACTTCTTAACAATTTTTTTATAAACAGTTCAATAATTTAAACTGAAAAAAAAAAGAATTTGTCCTCGCTCCACTATACACTCCAGTAATTTTTTTATAAAACTTTTTTCTCTTCTTGTATCATCCTTTTTATTCGCTTCGATTGCAGTTAAAACATCTCATCTATTTCAAGCTCGATTTACTCAGCTTCATTTTTTTTCAAAACTTGTTTATAAAGTTCTATCGTTGATTTCTTGTTTGTACCAAGAAAAAGTTTTGATCCAACAAAACAATGAAATTTCTTCGCAATGTAGGCGATGAAAAGTCCCAAGGATTTCTATGCAAGCATTTTTTCAATTCCTCCTCCATTCGCGTCTGAAAGATTTTAATCACAAAAAAAAGTGTGTTGAGACCATGATTATTATACTGTCATAATATCAACATGCGTAACCTGACATATGCAAAGCATCTGAAATTTCTTTAGCTTCTCTGCTGTAGTGATGCCAGAAGTTTCGTAATAAAAACTGATTCGCTGTTTCTCCATTGTTCTTTTTCGATAAAGTTAGTTTGATAAATAAGAATTGATAAATTTTATTTGATTTATCGTTGCATAATTGTCATTCCATTTTGCGAATACAAAGCAACGATAAAAAATGTTCATCAAAAGCACTGTGTAAAATATTGTTATAAATATGATAAAATATAATTTATGATCAATATTTTATGATCATATTAAAGTAAACTATAAAACTTATTCAATTTAAGGAAAGAACTGTGATATATGGGTTGTCTTCTCATAATCACTTTTTATTCCCTCTAAAATTAATCTCGTCTCATAAAAATATGGCCTTATTCCCCACGGATAATTTATATGCCATTGCATATATTACTCCACTGATGTATACTTTTTCAAGTGCAAAGTGTAATAAAAATTACGATATTTGAACTTTCAGTTTCATTTATTCCCCAACCTAATGGAGTAAAGCAAATTCAAATTCAGCAAAGATTTTCGTCATCAAAACTTGAACAATTTAATCAAGCTAAATGGCACTCGACGTTGAACAAAAAATAGCCTCAATGAATCAGATAAAATCAACATATCAATCAAATGAAAAACTGACGTTTATACTCAGTTCCTGTATATCCTTAACCGAACTGTTTTTCTACCTTTTTCGTTTTATTATTTTTCCCCCAATTTGTCTTCAGAATTCAACTTTTTCCCACCGCCATAATATTTACTCATCATTTACCAAAAGGATCATCATTTTTCGCCCCCGCATTATATGTCTTAATTCGAAATTGGGTGGCACGAATTAAATTGTCCCGTGAACCGAAGGGGCAAATAAAAGTTCGGTGATGCTATTTAGGAGCAGTGCGCGCCAAGGGCAGAATAGCGAGGCGCGGAAAATCAAGTCGACAGGGAGTCGGTGCGTTAGGAAGCTTGGAACAGGCGCGCGGGGACATTCTAGGTGGTGGATTTCATGGAACAGAGAGTGGGAAATGTACGGTGCTGCCACTGTGGCTATGCGGCTCTGGCGCACCGGGTGGGAAGGGTGAAGAAGAACCGAACGACAGACACAACGGGCAACACAATTTCTCCAGATTGGTTTGCGGAAGTGAGCCGAAGTACACGCGAGTGGCGATATTTTCGAGCGTGCATTCGTTTCGATTTGTGTCGTTGTGGTTGGCCGTTCGGAGCCTGCGCTTCGGTTCACTCCATATTGAGTCCTGCGGGATGTGAGAGTTGTTGTCGTCAGAAGAGCCTCATCTTGCCCTCGCTTTCAAAGTTGGCACCCGGCCTGGATTAGGGTGTCTTTCGTCGCCAGATCTCCCGACAGGATGAAAAAGCATCGAGAGGATCTTGGGGTCTGCCTGACGAAACCCTCGACTGGCCCTGCGTGGAGCCCCACAAGGCACCATTTGCTTGGTGCGAATTGGATCTGAATTCGTCAGTTTGCCTGCCTGTGTGTGTGCGCATACACAAGGGCCGTGATTGGTGTCCGAACTATGGACGCAAGTGAGTACCAGCAAAAGCATTGCTTCGTCACGTTCGTGATCCTCGTAGCCATGCGGACAAGGGAAATAGTCGACGTTCCATCCGCCGGAACATGCGTGGTGCGCGCCACGTTATCATCCTTGAGACGCTTCTCACGGCGTCGTTCCTATCGAATTCATCCCCATATCGATTTTCACCTTTTCGCTGTCACTTTTCCGTTGTCTATCTAAATGTTCGTTAGCCGAGCCTTTGATCATTCAAATGAGACTTTTCCTACAAATGGAATAACTGTTTCCCATCTTTGTGCTATTATGGCTCAGCAAAATGTATGTCAACGCGATTTTAAATAGTTTGATTCTTGTTGTAACGCAAAAAGCACAGGCTACGTTGTTGATGTTTACCACTTTTTCCATCATAACTTTCTATATGTTAATTCAGTTTGCTTTTAGTTAATTATCCCTCTTTGTTATATTTAAACGTTTTGTTTACCATGGAAATTGAAATTTTAGAAATTATAACATTTTCTTATTCGATTCATTATTTTAATTTGTTATTACATTTATTTACCTTAAATTGAAATCAACCAATTCAGAATTTGTTTTGGCAGTATGCTAATTGATAGTCTCGTTTCAGGAAATCTAAAATATTTATTCACAATTTGATTTGTTTCATTACGATTCACATCGGAAATTGCGGTTGCTAATAATTCAACAATTTGGATTTTAAAATGTATGAAATTTAAAACTGAAAATTGAAACCAAGATTCAGAATCATTGCATGTGAAAAAAGCAAAATTCAATTCAGTTAAAATATTATGTTTACATAACAATTTGCAAATTATTTGTAAACAGATATATCTATGATAGTGAAAAGTCAGCACAACAATAACTCTTTCATTTTTGATAATATATTGTTCCTAAAGTTGTAGTCTTGCCAGATAATGTTTGACAGGTTAATGCTTGATAACGTGAGGAGGAATAAGTTGTATTCCAAGACTTGCGTGTTCAGTCTATCGAAGACTATTTGCTTTCACGACGCCTTTGCTCAATGAAATTCAATCCGTGCAAATTATCACTCTTCACGAGAAAGGTTTCACTCAAAGCTGTGCTTCTTTTAGATTGAAATTTATCTTTCAGTTTTGATCGTGTTTCGAATCACTCATTTTTACATATACCTCAACGTCGTTATAACCTGTCAAACCTAAACTCAATTTTAACACGACATTTGTCAGATCTTCTATTTAAGAACACAGATATTCAATACAAACATTGTTTGTTCAATCTAAAATCTATAAACCTGGATCTTAATTGATATTGTACTGAACACAATGATATGTATGATTTATCATTAACCAGTATTATGTTACCAGCCGAACGTTATAATGCTTTTGATATGACATGTGGTTTAGATAAATAATCGCAGAAATACATAAACTGTATTTTACCGCTAATTAGTTTATTGTTATTATTATCTAAACTGATAATATGTGCTTACACCAGAATGTTTCGAAATTCTAAACTCTTCGAGCGTGCATACAATTTTGACATTACTGAACTGTTGTAAGCAACAATGTGTAATAACAGAAAAAACTTTTTTTCCGTGCTGGAAATAGTTGAAAACAATGAGCACTACGGTTGCTTGACATAAGGATGCAATTGAAAGTTTTGTATGTCATAATATCGACTCATAAATTAAAACGATAGGGAATCTGACAAGCGGTATTCAAGTGCACTGTTGATCGAAAGTTCAGCCGCAGCTTTCGAAGTTTGTTAGGTTTCCTTTGCTAGTCGCATCAATTAGAAAGACTTAATTCTGGTGAAGACAACTTGACTATTTAGACAAATTCATAACAAAGTTTAACTTCTGACTAATTAGCAATCGTATTATAGGATAATTCAGAAACGGAGGTAGCATATTACACTAACTGTCACAATTTAAACTATCTTGGGTCAGCTCTAAAACGTACAAATTGATTCAAAGTTATCGTATTATTAACAACAATTTCATTATTCCAAAACGCTAATAAATAAATCATACAGACTTCAAGATCATATAAATTGAATGTGGGATTAAAAAAACACCGATGACATTTTTTTTTTGCATACAAATTTTTGTGTCTGCATTTTTTATTAAATATCAAACAGAATATCTGTCTACGTTCGGGGTTATTGAGCCCCAATGTGATAGTTGCCTCTACTACAAAAAAGATCGATGCACATTGAAATTACAAGCAGTTTTAGCGCGAAACACAGCCCGCTCTTTAGAATTCAGATTGAGCTCTATTAGTTTGCTTGAAACTACGTCGCTATGCATGACTCAATACGTCAGGTTCCTGTAATATTGTAATCACGATATTGACTTTTTTGGCAGGCGAGAATAGTTAAACAACTTATTTTCTTCGTACTCATTGTTTTGTCTTTGTCAATTTCATCTCAAACATTTTCACTTTATGATGAATTTTCCAAGTACTTTGATTCAACATTATTAACTTTTTTCTTTTTCTTTTATTTCACTTTTTTTCTATTTTCAATACCCATTTATTTGATTGAATCTATTATGATTTTTTTAATTAATTTAAAAGCGCGTAAAGTAGAGATATTGCAATAGTAATTTAACATGAAAAAAATGATAATAATTTCAATAAGATGAATTCAAGTTGATGTTCAGTTACAATTATAATCTGTGTAATCTAGATATAAATTGCACGCAATTTCGAAGAAACGAATCTTCAAATTTGCTAGCTATCAGTAATGCTGATGAACTTTTTTTGTTGCAGGATTTTTCAGCGAATTATAGGAGACTTTATTTTACGAAACACAATGAGCAGAAATGGTAGCGGAAGTACACGTACAAATTTTCAAGGAAATAATAGCTTCAAGATTGTTCAAACACTCGATGAAAGTCGACGATATAAGACCATGTCTGAATTCATTTTGTCGCTCAAACGATTTTTGAACAAAACATCGAATTCGATCGAACGAGAAGTAACTAAGGTAACGGACATTAAACATTGACGATAAAATGTTCCTTTCCAACGAATTCTCCAATTTGTTACCATTCGAAACAATGATCCAGATGATTTTCTTTCAGATACAAATAACAAACGGACAACCGTTATATGGACGTTGAATCCGGATGGCTCGGTGATCCAGTCAACGCCGAATGTTCACAGCTGCCAAAGAGAAATAAAGGACGACGTTGGGCATGTTAGCAGCAGCGTATCACCCTCTCGGAGGGCGATTCTGGCTCGTCCTGTTGCTCATGGTTGATAGCTTTGCGTCGCTGTCTTATGCAGCGGCTTTTCCAGATTGGACCGACTGTCCGGCCGTCTGTCAATGTAAGTGGACGTCCGGTAAAAAGTCAGCTCTGTGTCCAGACGCTGGTCTCACTTCCCTCCCCGCGTCGCTGGACCCAGAGATGCAAGTGCTCGACCTGTCGGGCAACAAAATCCCCGAACTGCAGGACGAGATTTTTAAAAGGGCCAATCTATTAAATCTACAAAAAGTTTTTCTGCGTCACGCTGGGATTCACAATATTCACGCTCAGGCCTTCAACGAAATGAAAATATTGGTCGAGATTGATCTGTCGGACAACAACATTACTCGCTTAAACCACAACACCTTCGAAGGCAACGACAGGCTTCGAGTGCTGATCCTAAGCGGGAACCCACTGGGCACCATTAGAAGTTTCCAGTTCCCAGATCTCATTCACATGAGGAGTCTGCAGTTGGCCAGGTGTTCCCTTACTCACATTCATGTACGTGCGTTCAACAGGCTCAAATTATTAGAAACGCTGAACCTGGATGATAATTTACTTGAGTATTTAGATGTTGGTGAGTAACCTTTAATCAATACAGTCCAAAATCAAAACAGTTAAAATCAAGCTGAAAATGAGTTCAAATAATATTCTAATCAAACTTGTCACGTTGCAGGTGTTACGAGAGATTTAAAAAATCTGAAAACCTTAAATTTGAACAACAACAAATGGAAGTGTGACTGTCGACTGAAAGAATTCAGGGCATGGATCATTTCAAACGGACCAAAACTCTACCGAGTTTCCCAATACTGTCATGTCCCACCAAAATTGGAGGGCCGTCTTTGGGAGGACGTAAAACCCATCGAATTTGCCTGCAAGCCGGAAGTGAACGTTTCTGCGAGCAGTCTCCAAGCGGAAATCAATGGCAACTTGAGTTTAGCCTGTTCGTCCATCGGGGATCCCGAACCAGAAGTCTGGTGGCACTTGAACGGAAATGTCATGAACGCCACTCGATCAGAGGCAAGCTTGATTAACCCTTACGTCGCCTACTCGAGCTCGGTGGAAACTCACGAGGGCAGCAAATTTGTCAAGAGGTGGATAAATATAACCATCTATAATACCAGCGATGCGGATGCTGGCGAATACACTTGTATTGCAAGCAACGTTGCTGGTAACGCGACCAAGGCGGTGACAGTGGCCATCCCACGGGTTTTCACTGCGCCCTCATTGTCACAGACTGATGACTGGTTGCTCTGGGTCAGTCTGGCTGGAGGAGGAGCGGTGCTTTGCGCTTCGGTTTCAGCTATTTTGATGGCCTTCTGCTTCTGCGGTGGTACCGGCCAACGAAAGAAGAGGGAGAAAATCAAACTGGAGGGAAGCTCCAGTTTCGGCGACCAAGAGAACACGGAAAAAACGTTTCTTGTTACAGGTATGACAAAAATTTTGAACTAATTTCATTTCTTTTTTTGGATATAACTTTTTAATGAAAATGTTGTTTACATTTTTTTCAGGTAACAGCAACGAACCAATAAGTCAAGGAAGTCTGGCCGACAATTGTAGTCCAGGTGACTTAGAGTTAGTCGAAAGAGGATCAATATGTGATCCAGTGAACGCTGCCAATGTCACCGTCGAACGACTCAGACAGGCTGAAATTTGTAGCAGCAGCGTCGGCATCGGTGCACTGCCATGCACGGCCATTTTCCCGCCACCACCGCCCTCGGGGTTTGGAACTGGCCTACTTCCAGCCGGAACTTTCGGCAATATATTTATTTCCGTATCTCTACCTCAGGACTCAGAACGCTGTTATCCTGACCTGCTGGATATTCCTGTTCACGGTAACGTACAATTGCCTTCACTTCGCATTCAATTTATTATATTTTTCTCTGAAAAGTATTCAATCATACGGAAAAGTATTAAAAAAGTTGCAAAAAGATGAAGTCCATAAAAAATTGCTGGAGATAATTTTGCAGTACATCAGGCAAGCTTTCATTACAACGAGGAACAAAACAATCTCCTTCATAATTGAGACGGAGCAACAAACTTTGACATTAATAGGTCGACTTTTTCTATTCAGTCTTTTTTGTCTGTTATTTATGTCACTGCGTATTACAGAAAAACGGCACTTTTTGTTTAATAACAAATCAGAATGAAATTGTATGAATCGATACACTTTATAGGATAACTTCAAAGGTTGCGAATAGAAACTTGAGTTATTAACAGTAAATATTGTATTTTCACAGGGACCGTTGTCAGCAGTCACATGAACGAAAAATCCGCAACAACTACACATCCTGCACTGCCTCCAGTGCAAGTATCGAGCTTTGCCACTTTGCCACGTAGGTCACTACGTACAGCTGACCTTGGCTCACCGTACGACAATATGGGACCTCGTGTTACGGCCACTGGAAGCTCTACATTTTCTCTCACAGACCCGGATCTTCGACTTTCCCCAATAGCCCAGCAGAGGGTAATACAACCACCGCCGGAATTTGTTTCGCTTTAAATGACAAAATTGTATTTTACGTTGAGAAGCTTGTGTGCAAAAGGAAATAACGATATTACGTGATAATATTTAATTTCTCGAGGTTCCTTGAACAATGTTGCGACAACCAGTTCTTTGAAAACCAATAACTTTGCTACGCCTATTTACTATTTTTTTGTTATGATCAAATTTGAGATCCTACGATAATGAATAGCCATTTAAAATTATAATTTCGTTAGATTTTTAGCCTAATTGTCGTTCTTTTGATTGTGTATTCAAACAATGTATATATTTCATACACCCGATGGAATTACTCAACTATTTACGATAATCAAACCTATTGATGACCCTGAAATGTTTTTGCTACCACTCCCCAAGCGTGCTTTTGCTACGAATAATTTTGTACTGCTCTTGTGGAATTAATTTGTACGAACCAATTTGTAGGAATGCGAGGAATTCAAGTTCCATCTATAATCAAAGATTAAATTTTACCCCGCGAAAATAGAAAAATGTACATTTCAACGTAATCCTTTGACGTTGAAACGTTTCCTCGAATTTCACGAACCAGGAGCAAATGTAAAACAAGTTTGTATTACTTAAAAAATTTGATACAATGATTTTATAAAAAAGCCAAGTGAAAAATGTTATTTTTGCTGCACCGAGGCATTGTTTTAATGGAACTCTGATTCAAACGAATGTACAAATACTTCGACTGACTGTTTTATAATCAAAAATTTCTTCCAAAATCGCATTTCACGGGAATGCCGCACAAAAGGACTACAAATCAAAGTTGGTTTCAATCTTGCATGAATTTGTTTTTGCACACAAGCACGAAACTATATATACTATCTCCAACTATTTCCAAACAGGAAAAAAAACGTTGCATTACACAGAAACACGTACTTTAAAACACAATAATGTACTACTATAAATAAGGTCTACGTTGTTTTCGACCTTTAAGTTTTCAAGCGACATCAAACATGTTTCTGTATAATGTGAAATCTGGACTTAGCTTTACTCGCAAAAGAGTGTCAACGTGATTTATATACTAATCAAAATAGTATGAAACAAAGAATAATACGCAGAGTGTTTGCGAGAGTCTGCAACATTCTTTTGGCAGAATCAATATACCACTTGTTCTGTTAAACTTTGTATTTCTGTTCAATTAAGGACCATAGGGTTGTTCATTAAAACGACATAGTAAAACGACACTGGTCCTTTGTAATGTGTCGTTTTACATTCGTTTAATTAGTTGCTATTCTCATCAGTAATCAAGAGCCGTTTTAAAATGTTACTGAAAACGAAAAAAATTTGTTTGATACACAACTCGTATGAATGCGATTCCTCTGGAAATGAAAAATCAAAACAAAAAAAAATTATTTCACCGTGTACAAAAAGGGGGCATATATTTTTCAATTGTTTTCACTATGGCAAAGTTAATTGTATATAGAATAGAGAGTATTATTGAATATTAATTAATATAATGAATGTCAAGTGAATCTGTTATTTTTGTCATAACCATACGATCAGCGGGTTGATGAAGTAAAAGTATAGATTATATCAGATGTATAATTGACAATGTTATTTTAATTGCAGATTATTGATTATGCGAATTACGTCGACAAAGCGAAATTGTTACAATTAGAAGGTGTGGTGTACAAGAAAAATTGTGTACAGAAACAAACAAAAATAATCGCTACTTACTATAACATAATTCGAAAATTAATTATTAATGTGCCAACATTATAGGTGATTGACGTTTGAAAATACTGTTTGACACTAGCATGAACCAATCGATTGCTGCAGTCTCTCAAATTTGATTATATTGTTACTTTTTGTGTTCGACATGAGCATATACATATATATATATATATATCTTTGCATTTTAAGGATAAAACAAATTTCTGTAATTTACAAACAAGCTGAAAGGCAATGAATCGACACCGATGGGTAATGTACATCAAACTTGATTGATACTTGGCAAACTGTTCGCTCAACGTGAAAAGATTTAATATATTAGGCCAAGTTTAATTAACTCTCATTGGCACCTAAATGCAAGTCAAATATGAATCAAATTTGATAATTATTGAACTGATTCATTCTACGAAATGAACAATAAATTGTAAGATTATTGCGATTCATAGAAATATGCTCATCACTCAACACTTCTGACTAATTGATCTCATCTGATTGTGCCAAGTTTTGTTACAGTTTTACATTTTTTAATGAATTGTTTATTATTTATAAAAAGGACGTGGGAATGATAGGAAGAATAAACTGTTTATCTTTGTACAATTATAATGAATTAAGATAAAGTGCGGTATGCGTTATGAATATACAACTAAGTTTTTATGGTAATTCTTAACAATGCTTTTGATATTAGGATTCCAAACACTTGGTATTTGAGTGTTCATATCAATATTTGTGATTTGTTTGTACTGTTATTAATTAACGTTAATTGTAAATATGTAACTTTTCATACACCGCTAACAACACTGATATTCTGAGAATCGAAATATTGGTGACGCTTGATTACTTATCGTAAAAGCTTGTTTGATTAGTTTCAATCAACATTGATGAATCGCATGTTTTGTATATTAAAAAATTTTCCTAGTCATAAATTGATAAATTGAATGTTGGTTACTTAAATTGAAACGAGATCAAAACATTGAAGCCTGACCCAAAAATGTATATTCTTTCTATCGTTTTAGAATATGAGGATCTGAATATTCTGAAATTATAGACACCATTGAATAAAAAAAATAATACTGATCATTAACTTATGTCTTTTATTGAAGTATAATGCAATGTATATTATACTTGTTTGTCTGCTTAACCCGACCGAGAAACATTGATTGTATATCAGGTAAACAAAAGAACAAGAGATATGTTAGGTATCCAAATGAAAAACCATCAGCGACGCTCGCGAAATAAATCGTTGTATATAATTCATAATTTCTTCATACCGATAAAACTAGAGCAGTTAAGGAATAACTATTAGAAAGAAAGAAGAAAAACAAATTATATCTTTGACTTCTCAAATCCGTATCACTAGTTTATTAAATCTACCTGGTGTAAATACTTGTTATAATAAACATAAAGGATTATACATAGTATAATTTAAACACGCGTGTTCACATATTCATGCATATTAAAACACTCATACATCGGTATTTATTATGAACGCTTTGTCAATTAATAAAGATTGAATTTTACATTACTGTTTACAAATTATTTCCCGAATATGGGATGCATTCTAATCATCTTGTCAGAATGAGTGATGGAAATTTCAATTATTTCCATTTCGAATTCTGGTAGAATAAAAATTGAAACTTGAAAAATCCTATAAAATGAAAAATTGGAATTCCACTCGAAAAATGACATACATTTTTCAGTAAATATTTATGCTGGCCGAAAATTAAAATGTCAGCAATGCAAAAGTGTATAAATTAACTTTGAATCGATTTCATCAAAAACTATTATTATTACTTTGCAATATATTTTACTTCGGTGATAATATTTTGCTTTTTTAGCATGAATATAAACATTTCCATGACAACAAATACATCAAATCGAAACGGGGTTTCATTCTAACACAAACAGAAATGGAGCTATTGCTACAAGCTATAGAAAATGATATGTCAATAAAGAGATGTTTTTTTATAAAAAAGCATATTCAATGAACAAAAATGTGAAAATAGTTCAGTAGTAGTAGTTAATGCCCGTAAAAATAATCTCATGTGGATTTGTTTTTTATAAAAATATTAGAAGATAATGTAAACTGTATTTGAAAAATGTTCATTCATAATTTCATATCACAGAACTCATTCATATTTTTATTAGAAAAAAAAAGTACATTTAATTTTAAAACAAATTATAACTTACCTTGTTTGATGTAGTTCTCTACTTCTCCGTTTTATTATTGCTGATACTAAAACCATTGAAATGCCTCAATTGTAAATAAATTATGATAGCTGTTCGAAAAGGAAGGTTCGAAGAATAATTGCATCAACAAATTTGAGTGTTTCGTAATATTTAATCATCCGAAGATACGGTATTTCTAATAATATGTTGAAGTCGTTATAACCACTGTAATACTTAAAATAAAATTGGAAATACTTGAAAAATACTCTTTGCAAATAAAATCTATCGTCAGGTTATATCCAGACAATCGCAGACCGATATTGTTTGAAACGATGATTAACTTCTACGACGCACGAACTTTATTTTATACACTGTGGCATTTTTCTACATTTATCAAATACATATATAAAGCACACACAACAAATCTTGTGCCACAACAAACACACGCACACACACGCATAAGATCTCCACATAAGATAATATTAAAATTGTTTCGGACTTTTCAGTCCAGTTTGTATTTCGATCACTGGATGAGTCGGTAAGATTAACCTCGTCCTTAACTCACGTCAAAAGTGACAGTTTTTTTTTTGCATTGAAATGGCTCACTAATTTCAACTCCTTCGTACCTATCCTTATATTAATTACACATGTAATATAATTTATACGTACGCGAACGAAAGCAGCACTTACCGTTCATAACAAATCTTATATTGTGATTTTAATTTTATTTTGTTTAATCGAACGTTTTTAAAATTCGTTCCGCGTAAGTACAAAATATCGACCTAAATTATAGTATACAGAGTCATCCACTTGTGAAATTACTTGTACACCCTGTTTCGATGCTACTCAACAAATTACATTTTGCATATTTGAAAGAAATTCGCAAACATTTGACATTTCAGAGAAAAAACGTTCTTCTCATTCCATAAACTTTTTTTTTAATTAGAGAACACATCATATGTTGGATATCATCTGTAAAATTGCATTCAAAAGAAAGTCTTCAACAGTATTTAAAATTTTAACAAGCGTAATATAGTTTTCAAAATATTGAAAAAAAAATTATATATTGTTCCCCATAGAACTACATTCAACATATAATATATTTATATATACACATTCTGATTAAAGTTTCGTTACAAGTATATTCTACCCTGATCATTATCACCTGCATCACATTTTGATAGTACAAACTCAACCGTGAAACCAGTTGTACACGCGTAATCAAAGTGGATAGTGCCCTTAGTATACTTATCATACACACAATCACAAACTACGTTTACATTGCATTGATTGATGACTATAACGACTGCCATGATTTCTCACTCTTGCTTCACTCTTACTCGCAATTCTACAACGTTTCTTGAACATAAAACTTTTGATGATTGTATACAAAAAATATTTTACACATTTTTTTCTTATTATCGTTTGTTTCTTCTATTTTCGTGACTTTTGTTAATTCTAAATTGAACGTGTTCTTCTTGAATTGTTTATCATTGAACTAACAACCAATAGCAGTTATCTCGTCGAGCAGTGAATGATGGAAATGTTGCTCGCAAATTTGATAAAGTCTCTTATGATTCTAGTGATATAAAATATTCGTGCAAATTTTATTTCATACTTGAATTGATATTTGATTTAATGGAAAATTTTACTTTGATATGACGATATATTATCAGTATCATGACAAAATTTAGTACGAATGAAATTGATACATTCATCTGTTAATTAATTATTTTAATAATTGAATGCCATGCATTGATGAATTTGTTATCATTTTTTCCTTTTACGTTTGTAAACTTTTTGAATCGCTCTTTCCTGGCATCAATTTGTTGAAAGAATGTTTTGGATATTGCTCTTAAATTATACTTTTTTATCGCGGTAATAAATAATAATTATAAGTAATGTACTTTTGCGACCATAAATAATGACCATGCTCTGAAAATGTACGTCTGTTGTCAACCGTACGTTATCTACGCAAAATATCACGCTTCTATTTTATCAAATACGCCTCAAGCAAATAATAGTGACCAAATTGGTTATGGATAACACGATATCTGTATATTGCAAAAAGGAACTGATGTTTTTCAAATAATTTCGTTGTTCTGCAAAAATACCACATTTTGTTCAAATTTTTTGCGTTCCGAAGAAACGTTTTCGATGTTTTTTTGATTCAAGTGTACTATTCGATCGAAGCTTTTTTTAACTCACGAATTGAACCAATAAAAAATTCGATGCATTAATCCAATCGAAAGAATAATTCAACTTTGTACACATGCTTGGTGGAACCGACGAAATTGGCAAGATACAATGTCGAACTCAAAATATAACTACAGTTCTTCTTTGACATAAAATTTTCAAACAATACAAAAAATGTTCTCACTTCAAACATACATTTTTTTCCACAATGAATGAATTTTTGTCTTAAAACGGTGATCCGGAATAAGTATCAATTCTGCACGTGAATATTCGCAAAATTTTATTCAGAGCGCTGTAGCAGCGCTGCTTCTCTTCTCATATGTTGCTGCTGGTCATGCTGACGTCGTGGGGCATCGCCACGAAGGGCTCGGGGTTGATGAACTGGCGCGGCTTCTTAGATGACGAAAACGTGTTGACGACTATTTTTGAGTTATACTTCTCAACGTGGGTGAGCTCGATGGGCAAATAGATGGTGCGACAATGATCGATATCAGCTCGGCATAGAGGACAACGCTCGCAACGTCGGGCGCAATCCAAACAAGCCACGGCGTGCCCGCAGGGAAACAAAGCAGTGTCCAGACTACGGTCCATGCATATGCGACACAACATCGCATCCAACAGCCTGGCCAGGCACTCACGTGATTTCTGCAATTCCAATAAAGCTACTTAAAATCATGTTCATTTTGAATTTCACGGCACTCCAATCCAATGGAATTGAAATCCATTACTTTATTACAGGTCAGCATCTCATAACTTTACCAAAAAACCAAAAAATGAATGATCCTTTTCAGCGCAACAAAACGATAACAACCATTTGCGAAATTTTTCAGTTTATCTTATCCCCCGTAAGTTTACTATTGAAATTGAAATGCAATTCAACGGATTTAAATGAAATGACTTTATTTCATATTTTAATATAAAAAAAAATGTATAGCAATGTAGATAAATTCAATAAAAAAAGTATGTTTCAATTGAATTGCCGCGTGCATTGTTGTAAAAAAAAAAACATATTCCAACATTTTCAACTCGAATGAGAGTTATCGAAGTTTGAAGAAACTAGTTCGTACGATTTGCATAGATATTACAATTCATTTTATGTTACATACACTCGCACTAATAGAGTCCATGGAATTGACAAATAACAAAAACACAGAGAGATAACAATTTTACACAAAGTTGCCAATTGAATCGCGAGTAATAACTTTTTTTATATTTACCGAACGTTTTTATATTTCAAATAATCCTTTTTTTATGTTGATCTTTGAAAGGTATTTGTGAGAGCACAAAGTTTTAAATTGTTCGGGCAAACTTGTTAAATTGTTACACGATTGTTGTTGATTAAAACCAATAAACAATAAAAATCTACGATGTTAGTTTTATTTTAAAATCCAGCTCGAGTGCTGTGGAATAACTGATATAAAAACATGCCCGGCCGTTAAAAACGGTAATAAAAAGCAGTTTATTTTACAAAATGGCCAGAGCCATTTGCGTTGAATACCCAGCAAATGCGTTAAAAACAGGATAGAGAAAATGTCATGTTTATGAAACGCAGGATGTTTTCATAAAAAATAATAAACTGCTTGCAGCGCGACAACGCGAGTTCTGATAATGAAACAATAACACTTTTCGAATACACTGCGATAATTTTTGCGCGCAAAACAGTCATACATCAGCGACAATTATCATCCTGTATGAAAACAAAAATTGTGCGTTAATAAATAGTAAGGTCACGAATGAATATTCATTCTCGCAAAAATGAGCATTCATCGCGATCAATGGGGGATTTGTGGTAAGGCATTAGGATTGTCAGCATTAATACCTTGCATTTAATGTTCTCGCAATCTCCGCAGTCGTGCTTCTCCAAAAGTTCATTTTTATCCGGCAGAGCTATTTTCGCAGTCTCGCAGTACAAGGCGCGACGGGCATTATCGTACACTTCTCGGCAAGTTCTGCGAATGTCGAAAACATACTTCTTCCCAAGACTTGAATCCTCGTTAAACATCGAAATAATGGTACCCTGCAACATTTGCAATTTCAATGCGACCGTCTCACTTTTCTCGCTCTTCTTTGCTTGTTACTAAATGTAACTCGACGCGTAATCACGAATCCATCGTGGTTTTATATAAAATGAAAAGAAATTTGCCTCTGATATTGAAAAATATACGTATTCCCATCGTAGGATGGGTAATTGCAATTTTTCTCAATTTTCCACTTATTTTTATACATGATCATGTTTTATATCCGATTACAAAATTGAATATTATGATATGAGATTGTTTTTTTAACCGTAATTTCTATTACCTTCAGATCCCTTATGAATTGGGTCGTAACAGCACTCCTCACGGTTTCACAGCTGTAAAACGCATGTTTCTCCGTGATCGCTCGGTACAGTCCACTGGCGGACTGACTGGAGTCTAATTTAAAGTCTAACGAAGTCTCTTCGCCGTCCAGAGATAGGTACACCAGATGAAACATCCGACGCTGCGACGTTGCACTTTGTATTGCGGTGTACGGTATACTGCAAAATTATACGGAACATGTATGACACGGGCACTAACATGTGTTCATATGTATTATTAATAGCGTGCAGTATAATTTAATCTAATTTAATCTTATTCAGTTTAATTGAATATGATTTACATTTTACTTCCCCTGGTGTTACGTTTATCTCCAGAATAGTTTCAAAGTTCATTATAAACATGATTTTTATGCTAAATTTAGAAGTGATGTATTTTTTAATACTCTCGCTAACCTGATTGAAGATGTTTTATTTGATTATTATTATGAAAGATTTATTCATAGATTTCTATACATTTTTTAAACAAGAGAAAAAAATACATTCTACATTTTAAGCTTTTAAGTGTTTTGTAAAGGTTCTGTGTAGACTGGAAAAAGTTTTTCGACCAGTATCATCGATTAAGATATGTGCCGAAGTAAAAAAAGGAAGAAAACAGCAAGACTTACTTCTGTGTCTCCTCTCCTTGACCGCGATATACGGTTATTCCATGTGGACCCACGCCTATTGTCGAAACTCCGTTGTAGCCGAACTTGCTGTGAAACATTTCTTGGCCGAAAGTTTCCAACTCGGATATTTCTTTCAGCAACCAATATTCTGCCGTTGAAGGTTTCATACCCTGAAAAACAAGTGTATGATTTTATTCGGAACGAAACATTAATTTGTTGGAAAGCCTTGGAGCTCGCAAGTTTCGATGTTAACATATATTTCAATATGTTTCCAACATACACATCGGGATTCAATGAAAGTTTATTGAAACTTTGGCTCAAGACGGAGTTATGAAAAGAGCGAAACGAATTTCCGTTAAACTCAAGACCATACATCCATAACCTCGATGCAATTTGAGAGGTTATGGTTTTAGAAAAAAATCTGCCGACCGAAATATTCGGCCAGGTCTCCGAAACAGAGGATTCAATTTCGGTTGGAATTTCAGGAACGGGGGTGTAAAAAGTGTAATGGCAAAGCCATTAAGTGCTTGTACATGTGAGCTAACGGAGGATTAATTTCAACAGTGCATCACTTTACGGATCCTTAAATGAGCTTGATGAGGATGGCGGTTGTTCCAATTATGTTAAACTGCAGCGCATATGTCTCACCTTGATCTCTTTATGCTGTTGAACTATTCGATGCAGAAATTCGTGCGGCTTTGGCTCACTCGAGTCCGCCGGTTGAATTTGGCAGCACTGTGAGTACAGGGCATGGGGTGGTAACAAGGAGTCGTAATCACCACCGTCAGCCTGGGCGATTAGAGCCACGAGTCGAGCGACCGTTGTCCAGTCCGAAACCTTGAGCCGGCCCTCGACTAATTCCAGCCGAGAGTGAAGGTAGAATTGATGCCTGTAATCACACGAATGGTTGTATTTATCGTAGCTTCATATACTTTTGCGCAAGCATTTCCATGCACAAGGCGATTAATCACAGCCACGAAGAAAGACTTCGCGGCTGGGTATGCGGTCATTAACGGAGACCCTTCTGGATGATGTATCGACGCTCGCGGGGGCCATTGTTACCGACGCATTGATACGCGCTCAACCTCGCGAGATCTCCGAATAATCAGCCATTGAATACTGTCCATGTCGGATGCATCTTGCATCCGACCTTATTTTCATGATAAATGACGCGACTTGAGTTCAGCTCCCAACACAGAACTCAGACAGCCCTCTTCCTGCTCCCCTCTGGCATGGGAGCCAAAAAATTTTAACACCGGGCTATTATTTTTGCGAGGGGATAGAAAACAGTAATAATCTTTGAACAGTTGCTGCGGAAAATAACGCTCTGGGACATGCATGTCTGTGACAAATGTACCCTAATTCTGGAGAGCGCGGTCAAACATTAGTTACTGCGAGAGGGCAGAATTATTAACAATAAATGCGGTACGATCTTCACTAATATCTATCTTGGCGAGTTGCCAGACATTTCCACTATGCGCCGTCAGTATGTGTGCGGTTGTTGTGTTCCTGTTGCTTCGCGTCGGGTCAACAACTATACGTAACCGGAATAAAGATTACCGATATACGTGCATATGCGCCAGCTATACGGGTTCGTTATTAGGATGAGGCCTGAGGTCGGCCAGGACCTGCAGAGTTGTCGCAAGGGTGTCAACGCGAGTTCCAACTAAATCACCGAATTTAAGCACCGGCACCGATGTAAATTTACAGTTTTACTCCACGTTTTGTGATCCGGGTCGCCCTGCAAATAGTATTCCCCATGGTACACATTTCATTCGGACGGTTGTGTTTTATGGAGTCTAGGAATCCGAGAGATTACTTCTTGAATTCAATGTAATGAAGAATTAAATAAAACATGTTTGTTTTTTTCTTTTTTGTGTGAAATAGAAATGGTATATGAGGTTTAAATGAGATGTTTGAGAAAGATATTAAGGGATGATTGTTTCAATTTTTTGTGACAGTAAAGTTATGTTTGAAACACTATTGGTAAACCCAACAATTAATACAACCAGACTTTGATATCAAGAAACATTGATCACTTGTAATTCATAAACTCAAGTTTCAATAGCAAAGCCACACACTGAAAGCTTGGAAACCGTAAACATAACTTATCGCATCTATTATCAGGAACAAACTTGACCACTTGGTAATGAATCTGTTTCAGATACTATAGAACCGCCATAACTCAGTACGACGTTTCCAACAGAGCGAAATTCTAGGCTACAATCGAATAGTTGCATTAATTATACGAAATCAACTAGGTGGGTCTGCTAAAAATAACCACACGGGAAACATCAAATGAAAATATAACCTGACTTATCTTTCCCTGCAACGTTCAAAATTGTACACTTTCTTGATTTGAAAAGAGAAACACTTTTCAACGCTGGTTTTTCGGACAAATAATAAAATTTGTTTCTCCGAGTTTTACGAGAGTTATTACGTGAATTTAATACACAAAGTTGAAAAGCGACTGGCTGAAATTTCCCACGGCAATTATAATAACCAAACAGAAAGTTGGACAAAGTGATTGCGGTGAATTGTTTGTCCGTTCGTACTATTGACCTTTGATATCGTTAAGAAAGTTTCGCTTGAACAAGACATCGGAAGTTCATCAAAGGATAATTTACGTCAGACGCGAAGTAGTTGGTAATATAACGCAGATGCTTTCAAGAATGGAAGCTCAGAAGCTTGTGAATGGGTTAAAGTACGTCACGGTTTTTGTTTCCGATTGCGAACTCGAGTACATATTGCACGACAGTTTCGTAGACTCAAGCACCCATTGTTGATGCTCGCAAAGGACGTCGTGCGATTAATGCAAGTTTGAGATTGGACCGATTTGTATCTTTGGAGTTAAAGGTAACAAGACCTCATCCATTATGCCAATGCTTTTGCGCATCAAAGGATTCACCGCAGAAACTTGTTAACGATCCGATCGACTAGGTGCGAATTTTGTATAAGAGATATATTTTGTACACCAGTGCTGATCTGCATCTCAACATTGAACAGATCTTATACATCTCGGTCTTTGAATCTCCATATGTTGTTTTGTTTAGTTCCTGATAACAAATACCACGTGAAATTAGAATACCTTATCTAACAGTTTGTCCTATTTCGACGCATAAGGATATTGCAGTCTTAGATCAATAATTGCCAAGAGAATAACAGCGCCACGACCTTCTTTTTGTCTTTCTTTCTTTCTTTTTTCTTTTTTTGAGTCAAGAAAAAATTGTACTTCTCTGGTGAAAAACAGAAACGAGTTAATTTTCGTAATTAACTTTTGGCAGATTATTTGAAATCAAAAGTTTCTTTGCGAAAACAGTCAGCTAGGTTTCTCAAGAAACTTGTGTTTAACGTCAGCCTTTAGCGGGTATTCAGACAAATTTAAATGCAAGTTCAAGACATTGCAGCAGAACCGTTTCGCGACACATAATTTGAAACTTGACTGAATGGCTGCGTCGGGAGATCTACCGCAGTTTCAAACAACGTCGCAATTGATATTTTTCGTATTCTCATATGATCCCCCGATGAAAGGCAAGCAATACTGTTTACCAATACCCGATTGCGTTGTCGATCAGAGTGAGGGAGAGAGGCACTGCGTGTCTTTTGTAAACATCAGTGACAGAAAATTTCCAAACTCTGCAGAGTCGAAGGAAACTTCAATTGAAAATTCAAATAAGATTGAATTTTTGATAATTCCAATTCGAAAGCTCAGCGACGAGATATGTCCGCGACACTGCGCCATCACAATTTGCCAATTTTGAAATTAATTTGCTCGAGAGTGTACCCGCAGCTTGGCGTGGGCAACGGACCGAGGAGCTGCCTACAACTTTGTGATTACCGGTCTCCAAAGGATACACGTTTGTTCGTGCGATGTATTATTTATGACTAATGCCTTTTGATGCTCGCGCGCATCACGAAATTTTCGGCATCCGTTCAAACTTTCTGGACGCGTGCAGATTTGCTAACTTTTTTTGCACGTTTTCTGTTTACCTTGCGCAGGAGCTGAAAAACCAATCTGACGAGAATCAAAAAAAGGAAAAAAGAAAAAGAAATCCTTTTTGCAAAAACATAAAATCGTTTTCAACCTCTCATTCAACCTACGTCTTTGTCGCGAATATCCAGGTTAAGGAATTTTCCCGGTCGCAAAATCGAAACAACGAAAGCTATAAAGATAAGTTATCACTCGCAATGGAATTCAGTTTGATGCATTTACAATAAATTTGGCTTTTATAGCCCGAACTCACGGACGTGATGTTGGATAAAACTTTGACGGCTTTTGAAGAATATGATCAATAACGACGTTATTTATACGCGATGCCGAAGATTGGTCTCGATTAAAACGGGCCCGCCCTCGCACCAGATTTGCCGTAATGGTTTTCGGAATTTCGTAATTCCCAATATTTCGTTAACCTCCAATCCCCTTTTACTAGACCAGTCAAATAATAAACGGTTACACAAACGTTAGTCGGATGAAGTGCCACTTGAAATAAAAAAAGAACCTGGTTTGATCTGGATCAAGTGGAAAAGTTGGTGTCGCGCCGGTGAAAATTGCAGCGGTCGGAGCACTGCACTTAAAAAAAATCTATGTGAAATTACACACTATTGTACACTATAGACTAAAATTACACTCGAAATGTAATGGTACATAACAGGTTGTATTATGCATGGTAAGCATCCTGTAAAACATATTAATTTGTTGTTCCCAAGTAAAAACCTTATTAGTGTTGCCTTTGCAACTAAATTGTAACTTGTAACATGTTAACATTATTGATAAATGAATTATGTTAATGGTTATTCCGAGGGAGAACTTGAGATGCAAATTCAAACTTAGTGTGTCATTTTATGCCGTTATTTAGTGTTAAATTCTGCTATATTCTGGGTGAAAGTGCATTACACTACATTTAGTGTAATTTTATATAGTTTTTTTTTCGTGTTGCAGTGTACACACTTGGTCGAAAGTCGCGTCTCATTCCATTAGCGAATGGCATTACGCCACAACGAAATGTTCGTCGTAGTCCAAAAAGCCGGTAGATCTGCGGCGTGCATTGAATTGTATACAGTTATAGTCACTGTTTCTAGTTTGAAAAGGTAGTTGGCACCGCACCGACGGATTCAGCTTCCCCTCGCTCCGTCAGACATATATCTGGAGAGGATTTGACGTGCCCCGGTTTCGCGTTTCTCGAGCTCCAGATTCTCCGTTACATCAATCATGCTCCCGCGCAAACTGTTTAGACTTTGGACTGGGGTTCATTAATTAATATATGGACTATTATTTTGGACCGAACTTTTTCCAACTTGCCCCTTCAAGATGTCGACGAGATTTTTCCAACCGATCATTTAGCCGACGAATTGAGCTAAGTTTCAACGATGAATTATGCCTTATTTTTCAAACGTTTTCAGGTCGAGTGCGTTTGACCTGTCATGGGTCAAAGTGTAAACATGTTTTTTCAGAGGAAAATAAACAGGAAAAAAAGTCAAATTACTTCCCATGCACAAAAGAACATCAAAACATGAGTAAACCAAATGGACATCTTTTAATTAAAGGAAGAATTTTTTTAATAAACTAAAAAATTTTTTATCTCGCCCCAAGCTATAAGACATATTTACGTTAAAAAACAAATTGATCGTAACTTTTCCTTATACATTTCATTAAGAAGGAAAAATCGCCTAACTTTGAAAGTGACTTTGGTGCGTTACTATATAAAATCTCTGGAGCATTACAATTGCAAAACAAATTTGCCGTGTAATTTTATTTCCCGGCGTCCGCGGTAAAAAAAAGTTAAGACAAAGAAGACCCGTCAAAACTTGTCGGCGGTGTCCGCGGATCGTAAAAACGAATAAATTGGACAGCAAGGAAGTGACGCGTCGAAATTTCAAGTTGCAGTTTTCGAGTAAACTTAGCGGCTCAGAGTGTGCGGATGCATTATGCTCGACAAACAGAAATCTGGAACGTCGTTCAAGCAACGTTCCAGCCCCATTGCAACTTTGTTAGTTGTAACATTGTGACGCAAATATTATGGCATCATTTTATCGATGGTTCGAAATTTATTTGCTCGCAAACTTCGTTACGAACAGTTTATACTGCAGCATTTTCGTAGTACTTGGAATAAAGCAACGAAGGTATGTTTATTTTATGAAGCTCAAAATTCAGAGTCATCTTTTCGGTGTCAGTAAATTATCTTTACCTCAAACACACACTTTGAATACGAATTTACAATGCAAAGTGTTGAAATTAAGTTTTACAAAGTTCTAACATCTGAGAGGTTTAATTATCGCGAGGAGGAAAAAGAAGCGAAAGAAGAAACACGTTTTATAATTCTGATGCAAAAATAAATTAGCAAAATATCGAGCGTATCAATATGAGCACAAGATTAATATTATACAAATACAAAGTCAGCACTGCCATTCGCATTCCAGAAGTTATACATATCGATTGTTCGATTCGCCAACTCATCTTTACTCATCTCCCAAATAGACTTCTATTTATCCAGAAACTTGTAATTTCAAACTCCATTCACTGTTATAACAAACCAATCGCTATAGCAAACAACCAAGAACTACGCTTTCAGGATTATCACACGAGGTTGAGCAATATTCGGAATGGCATATGATGATCCGACGGATCAATTCATTTAAAACAGTTTACTTAATATTCCATGGCGTCAAATTAGAATAGTGTCATGTACATGTATTGTTGATTAATTTTTGACTGAAAATTTAATATGAAATAAAGGAAACCAGAATTTTTAAAATTGATTTTCTTTGTTTACAACGATACAAGTATATTTTTAATTCTACTAAAAAAATTACTGTTCAAAATTATTATTTGGGTCAACAATTTTGGCATAAAATAATTTAGTAAAAGAATAATAAAGGTAAGTTTGTTTTAGACATATGCTAACATTCTCAATATTTGATAAAGCATAAATTCAGATTTACGTTGCAGAAAATAATTTTTTCGAGGTAGATGTTACATACAATTTTTCGTAATATGAAAATTTTATAACAATTTGAAAATGTAATTATTTTAGTGTTCCAGGTTAAATTTACATGACACACTTGACATGGGGAAAGAGTTTTACCTAGTGGCCTCCTGGAGCAACAGGTGCGGTGGCACCCAAAATTTGACCCTCAATGCAAATCTCAACGGGGCGACACCACCGCCGGTCTGCCTTTCGATGGGGTTTCTCAGATTCAGCCACAGCTCCTCGCTCTTCGCATTTTGGTACTTGAGTCCAAAGTAATCGCATTCTTTGCTGATCCCCAAAAATTCGCATGCCTGCAACAAAAATTGATCAAAAGTTAGTTCAGCTTATTTTCCATCCATCCTTCAAAATTTGCAGGGAATTGTTTTCAAAAGGTCGAGAGTTCAAACGAGCCACAAACTTGAATGACACGAGGGTCTAAGTTCAGATGGGTTCAGTCTCGACTTTTGAATACTCCACCGACTCTTAGGTACTTCAGAGATGAATCTAACGGTCTAGACCGTTAAAAAATGTAACCTCCTTGGAAACATGTCTGACCGTTCAACTGCGTCTTTTCATCTTCTATGCAGTTCCAATATTTATTTGCACATCATTTCGCGTTCGTTCTGAGCCAGTGCTTTTCACTTCATCGTGCGCTCATGGATTGCATGCACTTTCGACGAAAAAAAAATTCATCTCCTCTATTAGGTGGCAAACGCTGGATAAACTCATGACTCTTTGATAATGTTTTTCATACGAAAAAATAACATAAAATGGAATATGATGAAGAGTTTCAAATCAAAATCAAATGCATTTCTGAAAGTTTGACTTAGCTTGCAGAATGTTGAATAGGGGACCTCGGATAAAAAAAAATGATGAACGATACCGCGGCTAATGATTCTTCCGTTAAAGTAATGACAAGTTCGCAGGAAGTCGAGAAGAGAATGGAACACTCTTCCGGATATTGTCATGGGCAGAATGGCTCTCTCGGTGTCACTGAAAGGCGGAAGATTAGCGTTTACCAAAGTGGCTTGTTAAGAACTGAATAAATAATTTTGATGAGCTGTATAAATGAAGGGAAAAAAATGAGAGAGAGAAAAAAAAAAGAACGTGGAAACGTAATGGTTTATCGGAGCAGCCGCCTGCATTGTGTCAAAGATGCTTTGACATGTCGGCGCGCTTTGGCGTGTGCAATCCCGAAATCAATAATTCATGGCCTCGTTATGGTAGCGACGAAGGGAAAATGTTGTTGCGCGCTAGAATGCCGTCTTGATGAAAAGTAATGCGATGAAAGTAATGCGAATCGAATGATCAGAAGACGAACGGACGATAAACAAAATGCGCGACGCACATTGCGCGCCGATGTGGCTTTGCTCTCGAGCCTCTGACAGGGGCTGATGCTTTACAACAAATACACATAAATTGAACATTAATATATAAGTCGGTTCGGCTTATCCGGCAACTGCAGTGCAGTGGCGCGCAAATAATCAATGCTCGGCCGGTATGCACCGGAGCATAATTAATTTGCGTTGTTAATTAATCTTCCAACCCGGGGTCAGTCGGATTCAACCATTTGCCGCATGATGAATCTTCTCCCACCCTCTTTTGTTCGTTGATATGGATCCACTCTTAGGTTACGTAACCCGCCTTGCAATTAATTATTAACACTACAACAAACAATCTTGCATTCACCCGATTATCACAAACAAATTATCGGCATTTGCGTTCGCTCCGAGTTCCATATTCAGGAGCCCTTTGTCTTGTGTATAAGATGACCATAAACTGATTGAAATTTCCATCCTGCGCACCGCCCTCTGATTAAGTAACGTCTCTCTTTTTAAATTGCAAAGCAGTATTTGCGGTTCGAATTAAATACGTCTGCACAGAGCTCCCGGGTACTTTTGCTATCACTATTAAAACAAGACCGGCATCAATAATTTCGAACTCGATATAATAAATTTAAGATTTCATGAATATTCTAAACGCGTACTATTAAAATAGACGCTACAAAGACTTTGTATTTCGTACGGTAACGTTGTAAATGCTTTTTTTTCCAAAGAACGGCAAAAAGCCAACTAACATGGTGAGATTAACTCATTTGCATCGTTCCCGAGGAAATAACATTATATGAATTATCATCGGACTTTGTGCCTGGAATAGGCAAGCGAAGGAAAAAGTGACCATCGACCTGAAAGATTGTTTAAAACAAAATTATTGCGACGATTTTTCACGTCGCACGGGTAACGACATTTTTTATTCGATTCTCGTTTGAAATTGTTTTTATTCTGTTGTAAAAGACATTAGTCTGTGGAAGTGAACGTAAATGCTGGTAGAAGCGTGTGTTATTTTTCATGCGGCGATTTATACGATTTCTACAGCTGAAATAAAGCTGTTCTTACAAATCTCCAAGCCTTTTGTCTTTCTCAGCGGCGAATTATTTCGACTAAAAATCGAATTCACGAATGATTTGCAGATCCACGTTAATATTCGGCAAGCGTACCGGACGGCGACAAAGGAGTAGGATGGGTGTGCTTTTTTGCGCGAACGTGTGTATGGGGGCGCAGATAAATCTCCGGACCGGACACCTGTGCATAGCATAGCAATGTCAAGAGTGTGCTTTTCGCTCGAGTTTTGCCGCTTTTGAGACCACTTTTCATCCTTTTCGGTCGCTCCAGAAAGCACGGATTTTTGAAATTAGTCGACAGACAAAAAAGTCCATCGCGATTTGCACAATTCATAAGTTGATTTCGAGCACCAATTTGAAATTGAGAACCGATCCCCCCAATACAGAGTGTTATTTATCTTTACGAAACTGAAAATTTGAAATAAAAAAAAGTTGCCTCAATATGTTTCAACCTTTAATATTTCATTTTATTTACTGATGAAATTAACTGACATAACTGATAAAAATGTTGAAAAATGAAAAAATAAATATAGCACACATACAAGCACACAATAAACATTTGT
>JAAMPD010000800.1:0-36356 GCA_025266255.1 Trissolcus basalis
GACATTATAATGACGATACACGTTTTCTGTATGGTCATTATATTGACATTATAATGATCATATATGATTTGTATATGGTTTTCGTAACATTATATTCCCATTATATGGCTGATATACGCCCAATATATTGTCATCATGACTTTCTCTTTTTTCCTAGCCCTAGTAAAAAGATCATATATTGACCATATACTGATAATATATTATTTCCAGCAAATTATATATTGTTCATACATTGTCAATAAATTGACAATATATTGTCAATATAATTTAATGTATTGACAATATATTGATCATATAAGTTTAAATATGAACTATATATTGGAAATATATTAACAATCTTTGAAAACAATCATTATATTGTCTATGTATGGTCAATATATTATCAATATGTTTTATACATGGCTAATATATGATCCTTTTTACTAGGGAGGGATTACGAAATATAATGCAATCTTTCGATATCGTATGCAATTGTTGATATAAAAAAAGGTCCATTAAAAATGAACCAGGAACTATATGTGACAAATTTATTCGCAGCCAAATACTTAGGACCAGCCTTTAAAGTTGTTTAAATCTGATGACTGGCGTGAAAAATGTTAATCCAATAACTAGAAAACTTGTTCACATTGGATTAAAAAATGTTTTTATTTGAAACAACCGGCATCGTGCCACCGTCTCGAGATAAGAAACGAATGTAAACAAAGACAAAGGTAAGTGTTGCGGTGCACGCGTAGTTTGGTGGGGCGATCGGTGGAGATGGCAAGATGAGGCCCCTCCTCTAAGCCGGTACCCGGGTGGACTGGCCAGCCCCACCATCGGATTAGCCCGCGGGATCCACCTGCGTCTTCCCGCATGGACCCAAAGTACAGTGTAACTTAAGTGTCCGTGTCAAACGAAGACCGTGGTGCGAAGCCTGCCCCCTGTCAAAGTCACCGTCACCAACACCACTCCGGAGGGGATTTCCATCGACACTTGAACCTACTCTGACATCCCTTCGCGAGTCATTCACCCGGTCTGCCTCTGCGCGATTGTACACAGTGATTCTCCGTGTCGCGAACTTGTCACTCGTATCTCAATTTTTTAACTGTGCTTTTCCTGACCCGTGCACTACCACCACAAGTGCCCAGTGTTTGAACTCTGACCAGCAGTGGAAAATGGGATATCTCAACTGAACTCGTCCCAGATCTTCAAACTCATTCAAAAGGTAGTCTTCAGATTTACCTTTTTTTTCTTTTTCTTTTTTTTTTTTTTCTATCACGACTTCACTTGTCTGTATTCATTCACTGACCTTTCTTGCTCATCACCGCCTACTTGATACGACATAGGTGTATCATATATAAGGTTGAATAAAATTGTGCAATTGTCAAAATTGAATGAATCCTCTCAGAGGCCTTCAGTTTAGAAAGTCGCTCCGGATGACGTGCAAACCAGATGAATCCTCGGATTTTAAAAGCGAGAATTGGGCCTCTACTCGGCCTACGCTTTTTTTTTCTCTCCGATTAGTCAACTATGAATTTCACTTCCTAACCAGCTGATTGCGCCCTGGCGTCGATCGAGAAATCACTTGAGCGCAAATCGACACGGTTGGTATCGCTGCAATTTCGTCAGCGGAGATTTGTTTCGCGAGGCAAGAATATACAAAAAAAAAAGGAGCACGAGTTTTGAAATGCAAAAAAGTGCACCGCCCAATTGACATGAGATATTTGATAGCGGGCTAACGGCTGTCGTCGAGCTCGGCCCACCTGGCGATCGGTGCTCGCACCGTCCCGGTGTTTCATGAACAAATCGAGTGCCATCTCGGGTCTTAAGTATTACTCTCGAGTGAACAAATCGACCCGTGGGTCGCTTGTCAAATTAGCCAATGCGAAGCGCGAACAAAAGAAGCAAACGAGAGACACCGCGAGCCCGCATAAAGGCTGGCCAATTTTACGTCCCAACGTACGGCTATCGCTTGCACCGAGCGCGTTGTAAATAATCCGAGCTTATGCGAGGAACCAAGGGCTGCGCGCATACTCTGTTCCACCGTGTGTAGTTCCTTTTTTTTTCACTCTCTCTTTCTCTCTCTCCTGGCCTTTTCATTCGCGTTCTTTGCTCCTCACTTATTTTGCCATCGGACGATTAATCGCTGTTGTACTTGGCGAATCGCAGCACATAACATATATATTGAAGATACAAGAGATGGCAAAGAAGAAGACACTTGATCATAAATTTGCCCGCCCTTGTTCAGCCTAAATTTGTTGCACCATTTCCAGCTTCTTTTCTTTCTGCTTGTCGCGTTCCTTTTTTTTTCATTTTTTTTTTTTCTTTATTATTTTTCAACCGCGTTATTAGATGCATTTTACTGAATTAATACCCATCGTTTCTTCACTTTAAATGAGAGGCTTTGCATAAACTTTGACCTTTGGCTCATTAATAAAAAATAATGTCAACCGGTTGTGAGAGAAATACTCGCGGATGTGGAAAATGAATCGGATACCTTTTTTTGATTTCTGTTTTGGTTATGGTTCCTTTTCTTTTTTTTTTTTTTTTTTTTCTTTTTGTTTTTGTTATAATTTTATAACAACAAATTTTAAAATGAAGATAGAGAATAAAAAATGCAGATCATTAATTTTGTTGTATTTTTTTCTTTATTCGCACAGTAATTTCGATTAATGCATCCGAGCTGGGACCTATGAAAGCGTTTTGTCAAGGTTACGTTTGTTTTCACTATCATTTGCCAAATATAAACGCGACGTTGTCTGATAAAGCTTGAGAAACCAACGGTGCCGTGTATGCTAAATAAAGAACAGTCACATTCATTGAAGTCTCTTGCAGGGCAATAAAAAGCTCAGGCGAGAAAAAATACACGTGTTTTGGTATGTTTGTCGCGGTATAAAATTTCTGGATTGATCGAACATTTTGATGAAGATTACATCCCAAGACTGATTTGGGTGTCACGGAGGGGAAAATTAAACAAAATTAAACAAAACGAGTTCTTAAAAAATACGACCTGAAAGTCTTTCTCGAGGAAAAATGAAAAATTTTACACCTTTATAACTACCGCAACGGTACGGAATTCCGATTCGTTTTTTTTTTAAGGGACAAGAAAAGCGCACCAGTAAACCCAACTGATTTGAGAGAAAAACGAAACTAGTTGGTCGGTTTTTTTTCATCCAAAACAAACGTTAGGTAAATCTCGATTAGGCGCCGAAAAAAATTCCGGACAAAAAGAAGCAGACGGGTCATAAAATCAAATCGAAGACAATTCTTAAGCATCGCTAATGGAAGGTCTCACTTAAAAATGCTCTTTTTTTCTTTCTCGTGTCTCTTTTTTTTCTTCTTCTACTTCAAAGTAAAAAAAGCGATGCCAAGATCAAGGTCAGTTTCGGGTTTGGTTGAAAAGGAAAAAAAACTCGTAGATAAAGAAGATGCATTTTTTACGAACTGTGTCGAACTTTTTTAAAGAACTTTATTGCGCTCAAAGTTTGTTTTCCGTCTCGTTTGATCTTTCGGGTATAATTACTGGATGAAATAGTTTTTTACCGTAGAAAAGCACGTTTTGAGATATAAAATAATAAAAAAAATGTCGACTTGCAATGTACATTCTTCCGTCTAAAAAAACAAGCAAACAAATAAAAATAAACAAAACGTTTCGATTTTCAATGGATCAACTGAATTTGTCGGCAAAAAAAAACGGGGGAAAAAAATATTCAAATGAATTCTAAATTATGCACTGAGTTGAAGAGGAAAAAAAAGTTGCAAAAATGGTTTGGACGTGTACAGCATTTTTTGTGAACAATCAACGCCACGTAACTCTACGCTTTGTAATCAAATTGTTCCTAATGAGAGAGAGAAAAGGTGCGCTACATTCTAAGTGATTGCATTTGCCACTCGAAAGCCCCCTAAGGTTAGCAACCTGAAATGTCAGCGGGTATACCACCTGGCACATCATTTGTGAAAAAAAATTTTCGCCATACTAATTATGGGCGTCTAATTTAAATGAACCACTTGTTTTTGAATGTATTGTAATTGGAATCTTTGTTCTAATTTGTATGTATGCCTTTTACTTGCCCAGCAATTAATTAGTATTCCTGAATTCATTAATGTTGGAGCATTTTCGTCGTGTTTTATTGTTACAATTTTTTTCATCTCATGATCAAACTAATATGCTAATCTATCAATTTCTTTCCCTACGTAAAACAAAAGATCATGCTCAACTTGGCGTTGTACAAATTTTACCGTGGTTCTGATTTACATAAAAAAAAGAGTATATTCGAACGAGGTGAAAAATTGATTTACCAAGAATAATAGATTCGAATTGAGAAAAAAATTGATTTAAAAAATAAAAGATTAATACCCCAGAAGTAAAAGATTTAGAGGCAAGATCTTGGCATGTTGATTACGTAACGAAACTGACCGATGTTTCAGTTTATTTACATTGTCAGTGTTTGTACTTCAACACACTCAGAAATACATTATCTCGTAGTTATGATCGAATTGTGTCTGTGAACAGGTATCTTTTGAGACCCATTGTTTTACTTCAGTCCAACTATCTACCTGTCAATAAGAAAATAGTATTTTTTTTTTCTTTTCAATTTCAGGTAATAAAGGTGAACTTTAGAAATGTGGACTGATAAAATGGACTGCTTTTCACAAACAAAAACCACCGATAATGATCAAATCTGAAACAAAAATCATTTTTTGTACAGTCATTAAAAATCAGAGTTATCATTAAATTAATTTCAATCAAATGTCATCTAATTCCAGATGTCTAATTGATTAATAAATTTTGTAAGATATTTTGTTTTGTTTGAATATTAGTGTCAACGAGCGGTAGTATGAAAGAAAAAAAAATTATATTTCGCTGAAACTAACACGAAGCTCGAGCACTTTTCAATTCGCCAGGCATCGTGCCGATCACATCGAGGCGATTATTGGCCTCGGATCGATAATCAAGATCCGCGAATCGGCAGAACTTGCCAGGAATAATCAAGAATTGCGCGATCTTCTCGGCACCAGCCGTGAGAATCGCCCGTTTTCTGCGAGACTTTCAATCTGCTTCTTCTCTCAATGCCGTAATTTCGAATGCATTAATTCAAAATGAACACCTGAAAATGCGATTTCTCGAACATTTTCAAACGTGCAAACCAAAAACACAATAAAAATTCATATTTCAATCTACTTCAGTTCTACATTTTTCAATTCTTCCCCCTATCTATTTTCTTTCTTCATTTATTTCCGAAATATTTTCTTATCATTCAACAATTTTAGACCATTTTTGTTTTCAGTTTCATACATTATTTTAATTACAAAGAAATACAAATATCGATTCATTTTCTATATTGGAGGACGGAATATATTTAAAGGACAATAAAACTGAATTGGAAAAAAATGTTTCATTGTAATGACGGTTCGAAGCTAATGAGATTTAACTATGGCAAACAACTTGCACGGTTAATTAGCCGTTAGTTCGAAAATTACACGTTTGAAAGTGACTCGCGGATTCCCCTGCACGATCGCGCCTCTCTTGCTTCCTGCACGATTCAGGGACACTGCGCTCGAACAAAAGATTAGAGCGCCTTTAGATTTTCCTAAATTATACAAAACTGCTTTCAACTCGCGAACCACCAATCAACGATTTCAACCTCAAAAACGGCGTTTACAAAATTTACATAAACTCAGCCAGAAAAAGTTCATTTTCTACTTTTCAAACTTATCACTCATTTTCCTCATTTCTTATAAATTACAAATTAACGTTCACAAAAATTTCCCACCTGTTGATTTTCATTTTTTTTTTTTTTGAATCCAATTTAAAATTTAAATCAAATTCAAATATACATGAATAATATAAAGATGTAATATACATTTTTATTTATATTGTATATACAATATAAATTGTATATATATATTATATACAGTGTATTC
This sequence comes from Trissolcus basalis, assembly GCA_025266255.1. NCBI lineage: Eukaryota > Metazoa > Arthropoda > Insecta > Hymenoptera > Scelionidae > Trissolcus > Trissolcus basalis. The sequence goes on from JAAMPD010000800.1 coordinate 5,905, forward strand.
GTTAGGTTTAGGTCGTCGAAATGAGTCTTTTTTTTATGTTTTTTATATTTATTGAAATTGGCAATTCAGTTTATTTGAATACCGTTTAATAAGTTTGTAATGTTATTAAGTGATATCTAAATGAGAGGTGCAAACAAAATTCCTTAGATGAATAGTTAGGAATGTCGTTTGAAATGAAAGTACTGAAAAGAAGGAGGAGGAGGAAAAAAAATGCATCGCTGGAGATGAGACTGTAAATGAAAGAAGTCAACATCTGTATGGGGTGTAGGTCAAGAGAGAGAATCGAGGCGCGGCTCGGGACCGTCGGTGTCCGTTGATCAAACAATCGATGTCTCTTCCATTAGTTGAAATTTACTTTCTCGTTTAACGACAACTCGCCACGTATGAAAGTCGGTTTTAGGATATAACGATTTGGGTCGTGCCGATGATTTTGTGCTCGCGCGGTTTTTTCCAACGCCGCAATTAGACATTGCCGACGATTTTTAACGCACAAATGTTGATTGGCCGGAGTCTGACTTGCGATTAATATTCCTGTTGCAGATGAATCAACAGTGCAAGGTGTGCGGAGAACCCGCGGCTGGGTTTCACTTTGGAGCATTCACCTGCGAGGGCTGCAAGGTGAGTCGAGCCTTTTGTATAATCCTAACATCTATTTCTTCCATTTTTATTCCTCTTATCTGAACATGTCTTATTCTTTCCTCTTCCCTCGGTTAATTCGATGTAAATCATAGGCTGATTTATAATTGCTCGTCACCTACATTTACAATCACATTTACATTCTCATACCATATAATCTCGCATTACAGTTTTATTTTATAATATATTTTTCTTATTATAATCGCGGAATTAAAATATTTCGATGAAAATTACAGAATTGCATCAAGTCTCTCGCTCCAAATGTCGTCAAGAAAAGATGTTTAGTGGTTTTTTTTGCTCAATTTTAAAGGATTATCATTGAGTTGTTTTAGATGAGAAATTAGTATGAAAGTTTGCATAAAATCATAAATTGCATTCCATCCGCAGAATCACAATGTTGTCATTAACGAATGAAAAAGTAAGAAGTGTTGTGACAGCGGCAAAACGAGTGAGCACAATGGCGTTTTCATTGTCTGATCCATTGGGAGCAAAGGGGACACGCTCGAGTCCCTCTCACTCGCGTTTATGGCGCGTGCTGTCAGCAACCATTCTCGGCATAATTGCTGAAATGGTGCAATAAATGACTCGTTATTACTCGTCTGCATCCAAGCAATCTTGCAGGCCCGAAATTAACATGCATAATCCACTTATCAATTAACACTTTGCAACAATTCCTCATGGCGAACCAACACGTTCTATTTCCCCCCCCCCTTTTTTTTCTTTCATTCTTTACTTACTATACATTTCTATAATTTTTTACATTTTTCAATATTCAATTTAAAACTAAATTTACAAAAAGGAATAAATAACTCTAACATCTTTTCAACATTGTAATTTCAAAGTTTCGAACAAAAATAGTAAAATTTGACCCGCAAAAATTTGCAATTCATTTTTGCAAATACAAGCAATTTGCAATTTAAATTGAGAGGAAAAAAAACGAAACGGAGAGAAAAAGTTTGACACATGTGCGAATGATAATCGGCTGTAAAATTCGGTACAAATTTTCGCGGTACGGTCGGATTGACAACATTGAAAAAAGTCGACTTGCACAAATATAAAATCGTTGCGCTGTCCACTTTCGCTTTTTCCGCTCGCCCGCTTGTACGACGTTATTAATAGTTTCTGGTTGGTTTGCGAGCGAAAACGAGCTCTTCCTGCGGCCCGATGATCCCGATGGTCGCGAGCCGACCGGTGACAGAGTGCATCCGCACCGATTCGTGTCGCGTGCTGTCGACACCGACTTCGCAACATTCCCGGACTGCGCGCACTATTCTGACGACCACCAGCTCCACGATGCTCATTATTTCATAATCAAGTCATTGTCCTGCCTCGACGTCACGCCGACTTCATTTTGCCCTTCTTTTCTACATCCAACCTGTAATTTATTTTAAAAAATCTATACAAACAATCAATTAATCACAAATCAATTCAAATCACGTTGCCCAACGTTTCCATAATTTGTCCAACAAAAATGAATAAAACAATAAATTGGAAGTATAAAAATGAACTCTGAAAAAGGAAGAGTTAATTTGTGAAATTCACCCTTGGCAAATTGATTTGTAAACCCGCACGGAGGGAAATATATTTTCAAAATATAAACAAAATATACTTTTCATGTAGAAGATATATTCCGGCAGTAAGTGTAATATTTAATTTATATTTTTTATAAATTCCATTATATAAATTCGTAAAATATAAAATGAATATATTTTGTGTATAAAAAATTGATAAAAATCGGCAATAGGTATGTAATAAAATAGAATATATTTTGGCGGATATATTTTCATCTGTGAGGGTAAGATGAATTGTAATTGTTCTCAACATTTGTTTGCAAAATTTTTGTATTTAAAAGCAAAATTAAAATGGTGAATTCATTTGAGCTGGGATTTTGAAAACGAAGTTTTGTCAGTGGAGACCGAGTTTATAATTATAATATCATCGCTGATTATTTATATGCGTGTGATGAAAACCGCGCAGAGACAAAAGATCGGGCAGAGTATCAGGACCTGGGGATCGCGTGCCGCACACTGCGGATAATGCAACCTGCGCGGCAAAACAATAGACATATAATAACCCTCGGGCAGTGATCTCAACGCCCGGATCGCGCGGTTTTCCATGTTTTCACTTCGACCTAGAACCATTTCCGTTTTTACGCGAATCGCGCAATCGCAATTTGCTTAATCACCAAACCCTGATGTTCTTTTATCCATCCAATTTATAAAACATAATCTCAAACACAATTCAGTTACAACAATCAATCTGATAACAATGTAAAACAATAAAACTGCAGGTTTCTTCAACCAACGGAAATTCATATTTGTAGCGTGTCAGAATTTGTTTCTAATATTTTTCATATACAAAAATTAGGTTTTAATTTTTTCTTTTTTTTTTTTTTTTGCCGAGGTGTTAAACAGTTAATTGATGAAGATGATAAAATAAGAAGAGTGAAAAGAGCATGCAAGGTGGTTTCGCAGGGTTAAACGTTTGACTAAGCATGCGTGTCAGCGACGACTGAGAGACGGATAAGACCGACATGCTACGATGGGCCTGAAAACGAAAACAACGATACGAAACAATGTCGGGCTGACGTAATCTAGAACTAGGGCGGAAACAATTGCAGTGCACAAGTGCGAAGCGCCGGAAGGGACCCGACTGGTCGAGCTCCGATGAAATCGCGAAATCATCCGCACGAATGCAGCGTGCCTCGATTGCGTCAAGTGTTGGACGTCACGCTCCCGTTGACCGCCTCTCATGTTCCATTCGAAATCGTCATTCCTTCTGTGGACCTCCATTTCGTTCGTTTATCCATTACATGATATTTTATGATTTCATAAAATTGATGCCCTATAAATTCAGTTGGCGATTCGAACGCCAATTAACCAGATTATGATTGTGTCAGCGCGTTTGATCAGATGAAATCAGTCCGACTTGTGTAACTTTTTTGAGCAATCCAATTCCAAGTTAGAAAAGCGTTGAATCTGCGAAACATAAAATGAGTTAATACAATGGGGTCAGAGGTGAAAACCCAAATAGAAATCACAGAACAAAAAGTCAAAAGAGAAAAAACAAAATAGAACACCCGAGATCTGAAATGAAATTCCTATCCCCAGACTTGTTGATTGTACAATCTTTTTTATTCTGCATCCCCCGACTCATTATAATCAGTGACTGAAAATGTTAATGATTGTGTTACAGTCTTTCTTCGGGCGGTCGTACAACAACCTGAACAGCATCCAAGAGTGCAAGAACGGCGGCAGTTGCGTGATCAACAAGAAGAACCGCACAACATGCAAAGCGTGTCGTCTTCGCAAGTGCCTGATCGTGGGCATGTCGAAGTCAGGCTCTCGTTACGGTCGACGATCCAACTGGTTTAAAATCCACTGTCTGCTGCAGGAGCAGAGCCATCAGATGCAGATGTCGATGCAATCGAGTCCGAACTCGCTCAATCAGCAGAGCTCGAGCACAACCCAGCAGATCCCGGAGGTGGACAACCCGGAGCTCGAGGAGAATAAGAATCTGACGCCGCCGTGCATCAGCTCGCCCGAGTCGCACAACAGCGATAGCTCGGTCGAGGTGACCGAGCGGCGCTCCTACTCGCAGCCAGCCATGATGGGGTACCGCGAGCTGCCCAGTACCATGTCCAAGGACATGATGACCTGGGCGAGGGACATGATGGGTTCGAGGCTTCCGCTCATGTCGTTCATGCCCCATCCGGCTCTGATGCAGTCCTCCGGGCTCACGGTGCTCTCGCCCTACCACCTCTACTCCCATCCCCTTATAGCTAATTTTGCAGCTGCGGCCAACAGGGCTGACCTGGGGGGTGCGTACAAATTGGACCAAGTCGCTGAGACCAGCAGGAACCGGTCGGCCAGCGACGATAATTTTGAAACGAACCGAGAAGAGGCCAAGCTGCAAAAAGCTAGTCGGTACGTCCTCGAGGAGAACTGGAAGAACGCGAGGCTGACTCCGGAGGATGCCAAAGACTCGCAGCCGTTCCCTGTTCAGGATAATCCCATGGATCTGTCGCTGAAAAGAGAAAGGTATGGTTTATGAGTGACGAGATTTGTTGAAGTGGCGGAGGTGGGATTGAAAATGACCTTTTTTGTCTTGCTGTTTTCAGGGACTGTGACGAAAATATTTATGACAAAGAGGAGGAGAAAGCGGAGGATTATGTGGAGCCGCCACCGTTGAAAAAGATTCGCCATGATCCGATCGACTTGACTGTCAAGTTTTGAGTCACAATCAACTGTGAATGAGATGATAGTTGCGGGGTCGAGGGTCACCTCGCAGCAACGTCAAGCCAAAGAATGGGCGAGAGATCCCCGAAGCCAGAGTTCGTGATGCCAGCGATGCATTTTCCGAGAATCTCTATACAGCGTTGGGCCATGACACATGATCTTTAACAGCTGTAACACACGTTTATTATACAACCAACGTGAAAATCAGTTTATTTTCCATTAGCTTAGTCCCGTGAAACTTCCTCATGTTACATTAGTTGTTTAGTTATAAACGGTCGTCAGTTTTGTATATATATAGACGCACTTTGGAGATTAAACGTTTATTAACGTGCGATTTGAAAACTGCAATTATTGTAACATTCAAACGTTCAATTTTAATTGGCAGGTTTGAATGGCATTTTTTTACATCTTCGCATTACAATAATCGAAAAACTTTCAGTTGCACGGAATTTATCATTTTGTACATAGCGCCTTAATGTAAAACTTTCTTTATAATTGTTACATAAAGTATAGCCGTAGGTTGATTTTTATTTTAAAAGAGCCGATTGTGTGAAATAGTCAAGAAAGCCAGTATTTTGTTATTAACTTTTATGCGAGGAGTGCTGTCAGTGAATTCACAAATTGATGACCCCACGAAGGTTTTTCTTTTTCTTATTTGTTTGAATTCTATCATGTTGTAATTGTTGACTATAAAACTTTTCAAGGGGGCATGTGCCAGTAATGCGACGAGACTATTATGTTTATTTATAAAGTGAAACTATCTCGGGAGGCGTATTGATAGGATTGATAGTACCTTGAAAATGAAACACTCCGAGTTTTTTATCAATATTTTAAATGTTTATTCATTTTTTTTAAATTATAGTAGATATTTACAAGTAATGCTGTAAATAAAATCGCAATCAAAGAATTGCTTACAAAATGTAAATTTACACGACGCACAGTCGACAAAAGTAAAGAATAAAATTTTTATAAAAAAAAAGAAACAAAATAATGGAAGTGGATTCCTTCAAACAATTTTGTTGAATTCTACTTATACAAAGAACTCGTGGCCTTCTTTTTGTTCAAATTAAAATTTACATGGTAAAATTAACTACAAATCAACCCCAGGATTGAAGGTCTTGCATAAATGAATCAAATTTTACGAACAATTAAAAAGAATGTATCGCATAATGACTAATCACGCTATTCATCTTACAAATATTTTTGCATAGACTTAATTTTTGTTGTTCATTTTCGTAATCTCAGTTTTAAAAATCCGATCATTAAAATGTGAAAGAAACGTTCGCTGAACATGACAATGGATAACTTCTAATATCATAGTTTGCAACCCGTCACAAATGATACAAACAAAAGGAAACGTTTGTATAAAAATAAAAACAATAAATTATGTCACAAATTGTGAGATATCCTGTAGAATCAATTAGGGCTAATGATAGGTACGAATTTCATAGCCCATCATAATGTAACGGGTGAAATTAATTTTTCGTTAAAAATAAATTAAACAACGCGCAAAAATGATCGATCGATTGTTGTGTTAAGCTTGATGATCAGCTCGCTAAATCGGTAGAAAAAACGGACTCGGATAACATTTTTACGCTTGTACGAAAAATGCTCGGTGTTATTTACAACGGAAATGATGTGTGGTTTTAACAGTTCCGGGGCAGCTCGCCGTAATAAGCCGTGAGTGCTACTAGCTTGCGGTCCAAAAAATTCTGCTCCACTTCAACTCCTGATCCTGTTCCAGCTAACATGGCGACCTAAAATAAAATACAAAATCTGTAATGCATCGTTTACAACTAAATGAGTTAACACTTGAAGGACAAGGTGGTAATTTCTGTACAGTTTGACAGGTATAAAGTTATTTTTATTGATATTTATTATTTTTATTTTACTTATTACTGATTAGAGATCAATAATATTTTCTTTCTGATACGATATAGTCCTTTTAATGTTAAATTAGAGACTCTGATTAATTTAGACGATACAACTTATGACGAATTACAGATTTATTTTGACATTCGTAAGTAAATAAGATCACTTATAAAAATTCAAAAAAGGTTCTTCGTCAGGATTATTGCATAATCGAAATTATAAAATTACAAAAATATAGTTACAGTGAAAAGTTGTAACTCGAACTGACATTTACATGAGTTTCGTTATAAATATATTTTTGCATTTTATCTTTTGAATATTGAATAAAATGACATACCTAACGATCCTGCGAAATAACTGTTATGTTAATGGTTTTATATGAAAATTTATCAACTTATAATGAGTAAATTCTAATTCACCTGCATCGTGTCAATGTTCCTTGGTAAAAAGTATGCAATATGATCGGAAATCTGTTTGGCTGCTTCAAAGATCTTCGTTCCTCCTACAGGTTTCATGATATTTTCCATGTCAAAAGTTTCGTTCTGTAGATAATTGATACCGCCCCAAGGCGGACTCAAGAAAACAACGTCGGCAACGAGCTTTGGTGCAAGTTGTAAAAAGTTGCCAACTATGAACTCGATTCTATCTTCCACACCGTAAACTCGAGCATTGTTGCGTGCAAGTTCTATTTTGTGCGGATCAATATCCACTGCGAAAACTAAAAAAAAACAAATTTACATAATTAATTTAAACAATTTAAAAATTATAATCACCAACATGTACAATTAATTTACATAATTTTAAATTGCTAATACAGTGAATAATTTCCGGTTTTATAAAATTATACCTTTTTCGCAAGTAAATGCAAATTGAATGGCATTCCCTCCAGCTCCACAAAACGCATCAACAATCGTGTCGCACCGACATCTCTCGGCTATATGTTCGGCTATTTTTTCAGGAGTTACTGAAAACCAGCTCTCTAAAATATAAAAAATTGCATTTGTTTAAATGTTATGTACTTTTTTTAATGTTTTATTTCTTTGGTTGTTATATTAATTACCCCGATCCAATTTGATGCCTTCATCGAATTTACTAAACAGTCTGTACCTCTTGACCCAATACTTCATCAAAGTTTTATCGATATCAACTTCAGTCGGCAAATTAATGTTTCGCTTGTTTTGTTTCCTTCTTTTCTTTTTCGACAACTTCTTTGCTCCGTCTTCGCTCTTGCAATCGACATCCATGACTTCTAATGTTTTATCTACAGCGTCCTCAAACGGATCGTCAATTTTGTTTCCATCTGTCTTATCTTTATGACAATCGTCGTCTTCCTCCTCTTCCTCAGCCTCTTCTTCCTCATCTATATTGGACTTAGCAACGCTGGAATTGGTCGAAGCTTTTGCAAGGATCATTTTTTTGGCGTGTATTTTAGATTTCAGACTAGAATCGCATTCTTCGTCAGAGCTCGATGTGAAATGCGCATTGTAGGAACCTTTTTCGTTCGCTTCAACTTCGTTGGATGAACAGTTCGATATCTGGTTTGACTACGAAAAGCATTCAAAGGTCAATATAAATTTGTTATAAACAACATTCTCTTTGAGAAATAAAATTACAAATAAAGTATCACCTGATCATTAGCATTTGTCATTTGAACACCATTATCGTCAAAGTATATGTGCTTGTTCAATGGCTTCGATCTGCTAATCTTTATTTTCAGCTGCCTGTTTTGCAATCTAATGTTACGTTTCTTGTATACAACCTCTCCTTGTAATTTGGATTGCTTTACATTTTCGTTGAATGTATATCCCATCAATGTAAAAGCCTTCTTCACAGTTTCTAAACCTTCAACCATCTCGTCTCCATCAGCTTCATGGCTGTAAGAAAAAAACTTTCCGTCAGACTACTGAATCATTTTTTAAATTACAAATTGTAGCCAATCAAATTATTAAATAATGACTAAAATACCTCCGTTTCAAAGTTGCTGGCTTCTCTTCTTTTAACGATTCCTGGCCGTTACACAAGACCTCTTTTCGAACGCTGGAATCTTCGTTTATAGATTCTTCATTTTCCTTGGGCGCGACGGACAAACTTTGCATCAACGCCCCAACAGAATCGATAATCAGTCGTTTGGTTCTTTTGTCGCTGTTCTTTTTAACTCTTACAACTGCAAACAAATGATTAATTGTATTTTCTTAATTATACTAATCCGATTCGTCGTTTCCGATATCAGGATTGTTCTCACCCTTCTCCTTCCGGGCTCGAGTTCCTTTATTTTCAGTTCTTTTCAATCCAGCGTTTTCCATTACTCCATTTTCAACCACTCCATTTTGTTGCCCGACGTTGGTGGGATTGGAGATAGCAAAACGAGTAATAAAAGATTGATATTCCTTCTCGAATTGATGTTGGAAATTTTCTTGCCACAGATTTTGCCAGTACTTATCGTTCTCTTCCATCGTGCATTCGTTGTCGTGGTCTGAGGTACTACTTGTGATGTTGCTCTCAATGGAGCTGGTCACAAGACTGAGGGAATTGGTCGAAGTGGAATCGCTGCTCGAGCTCGTGAGAGTCATTCTGGTAACGTTTGTCATCGAGTCGGATGTCGCATATGTTTTCGATAATGACCCGCCAGTAGAATCGCACCTTCAAAACAAAAATAAAACAACGTTCAATCATCTCATTCAAAACATTTGTCTGTTACCTTACTCTTCTCCTTTTCTTTTTTTACTTTCATTTCATTTTACCTAGTTAAAAGTCTTTCGTCTTCTGCATTAGACGGTTGATTATAACTTTCTTCACCGCTATAAGGGCTCAAGGGATTCCAACCCTCGCCAATATCGGGAGAGAAATCGTGAGCTGCAATCTTGCGTCGATTCTCAGCAGCGTCCCGATCGTTGACAGAACGCGAAGTCGCGTCCTCAAAAGGAAAGTTGACGCTATCGCTTGTCTCGTCCATCTTTTTGAACAAGCCCTCAAAATTGGAACGCTCCAAGGAACAGTTTTTGTGCGCTTGATTCGGGAAGCATGTGTTTTGTTCGGTGTAGCGCTCCTCCAACTTGTCCTTGGTTTCTTCGAACATGTGCTGATTATCCTGAACGAATTCTGGGTTTATGTACGCGGCGTACTGCTTGATCCACGAGGTCCAGATTATTTGTTCGCCGTTCTCTCCCCAATACTTTTCCCAGGCTTGGGTGACCGTTGACTTTTTCACTTCTTCTTCGTGTACAATTCCGGGCAAATCGGTCTGAAAATGCGTGCAACAAACATTGAACAAACTTCTTAAAACAAGCAAAACACATAAACAAGAGAGAAAAACAATCAAAGATCAATTTTTTCTCTAAGATTCAATCTCAAATTGACTGTGCAACTCGAACACCTTTTCCTTGGTTTCGTCTTCAATATTCTCTTCAATCAGCGTTCCGTTTTCGATTAACGGTCTAAGTAACACGTCGTTACACTTAACTTCGTCTTTCTCTTTAAGTCCAGCTTTGTTCTCTAATGCTGTAAAACTTTTCCCATAAGTTGCGACGAGGTTGTGAATGCTTTTAGCCTCGTGCTGGTCGTGATACTCCGAAAGATCTGCGCCGGAGTCCGACTGGTGAAGGCCCAGCTTTTGGGATAGCGAGTGAGACGTCGCCCGGTGAACCGAGTCCCGCACGGAGTCGTGCTCGTCGGTAGAGTAGTTGTTATCTGTATGCGAGGCGCTGCAGTAACAACTTACGGGTTCCTCCTGCGGTGATACAATTTTTCTTTAACCCACCATTCACCCCGTCGACATCAAAACAATGTTCTTTTTTTTTGAGCCGGCAAGGGTTTTTGAATAATCGTACGACAAAATTGTTGCTTATTTTTTGTTCTTAATTGTTATCTTATGCTTTTAGAGACTTACATCGTGTTTTTCCACTGACTGAGTTTCCACGGACGCTGGTTTGTACAAATCATGCATCTCCTCGAGTCGATCGCCGTCCACATTTTCAACTTCACTTACATCCTCCGTGTTCAAGACAGTATAAATTTCCGGATTCCTAAAATAAATAATCAGTTTCTTTATTTTTTGTTTTCGAACAAGAGTTGTATAAAAACAATGCAAATTTGTATCACATGGCAAAGGTGTTCTAAAAATGTAAACAAATGCCCTATAGAAAAAAAATGATAAAAGTTGTATATTCTCTATTTTCTATTTAAAAAGAAAATGACACAGAAAGAATGATCGAACAGTCGATTGAATTTTTAATTGCGTCACAAAATCATGAAAATAACATTATGAAAATGTTACGGTATTTTTTTTAATTAATGGTGATTCGAACGGAGGTGTCAAGGTTAGGTCATCATATGTCAAACTCGTGATCGATAAAGGTCAAAAATAAAATTGTCCACTCGTGTACAATAATTTTGATTTCCAGCTTTAATTTCAACCGACCAATTGTGTCACGTTCAATTTAGACTTTTGAATATCTTAAGTAACCTCAATTCATTAATTTTTTAATGACCAATCAAATTTCAGCTTCCTCAATGCACCAATTGAAGAGAAAGAAATCTCCACGTTCGAGTGTCAAAATTTCAAGTATCATTTTCACGAATGTAAACAATTGTTTTTATTTGACAATTATCCGTTGATTCCCCCCATTAATACTGGTCTTCATCACACAACAATGGTGACAATTTGGAACTGAAAAACAGACGAATCTGGAGTTAAATTGAATAGGAATGATGAAATGTTGTTTACCTAATAAAAACTCTGCTGCAGAGGCAATAGATGTAATCATCCGGGTCTAGATTTTGCGCCTGTTCCGCGATGTAAACCTCGGCAAGTGGTTCCCAAAAATGCTCCGACATTCCGGCCAATTGGAAGCAAGCGGTGGCTGACAGCGGCCGTCACGCGGTAACCATCATCATCCAGTCTGAAGCCTGTTTTGTCTACACCCTCAGTCGACTCTTCTTCGCACGGCTTCGCCGACCTAACAAGGCGCAATCCAATCAGTCCGCCATTGTCTCAACTTCCACAACTTTTCTCTCCCATAATCCACTCTCTCTCCAGTCCAGAGGAGTGGTGCGTTCAAAGGGTCACCAAATGTTGACACAGATGGCGCCCTTTTACAATATTCAAAATACAAATAATTAAAATTGAAATCAAAAGACAATAATAACCCGTGATTGATAGACAAACAATTTGACCTATTGAAAATTTATAATTTTATTTACCTTTTTTCACAAACTTGAGGTTAACTTTTCAATTGTTGTTGCATCTTGTCTGTCAGTTTGATAGTGTGTAAACAAAAGATGACTGTTGTTTGTAATTGAACAATCGGGAATGTTTACAGTGGTTTTATGGTGGAATAATGAATGAGATTATAACCCCATGTAGGTATTGTATTTTTTGTTGTCTCTTTCTTATATTTAAAAAGTCATTCGGTGATGTTTGTCGGCTGAGGGATTTTCTTAGCCGTACCAATGGAGGGTTAAAAAGATTTTATAATATGAATGTTTACAAAATCAAACAAAAAGAATTCAGAAATTAAAATTTTGTACGATATAAAATATGTTTACATTTTAAATCTACCAAAAATTGCGTTCATTTGGCCGGCTTTGTTTTGAAAAATTGAACTTTGAAAAAAAATATGTCGAAGGCCATGACATTTTATGACAACAAACAAATTAATTTTGCAATTTATTTGCTCAAAAATGGTTTTGAATAAAATTGTTTCAATATTTGCAATTTGTATCAACATATTTAAACAAATGTTTTCATTTTTATATTCACTTTTTTCAGCAGAGTTCTTCTCTTTTTATTGAAAGAAATAAAAGAGACAAAGATACTATCAGGAGGATTTTACTAAACATAACCTTAAATTTAAAATTGCACACACTTCCATGGTTGTGACTCTTCGTTTCAAGTTTCAGAACGAGTTTGAAAAGCCAAGATACGAACGATTCTGGTTTGATTTGTTGGACGTCAGTCACAATTGGAAGAAATTCCAATACGATTGAATAATAATAAAATTTTGGTTGTCGTGGATTAAAATATAACCCATCAAATATGGCCAGGGAGCCCGATCCAGAGCTAAAAAAGGCATTCGCCGACGTAAAACAGAAAATAATGGACACGAGTGTGAAAATGGCTCTGTTGGACGTACAAGTTGAGAAGTTGAAAAGGAACAAACACCGCGCTGATTTGACCATCAAAGAAATCTCCGCGTTGCCGCATGACACCAAGACTTACCAGGCCGTCGGCCGGATGTTTATTTTGGACGAGATGGACAGTGTGAAAAAGGATCTTGAAGACAGGATCTCCACCGCTGACGAGAAAATCAAAACTTTGGAGAACAACAAGGCGTACCTGCAGAGGAATGTTAAGGAAAGTGAAAACAATCTTAGGGAGATGGTCCAACAACGGCAGAACAGGGACAATGCTAACTGAATTGTTTTTTGGTTCAGCGGATAATGTTTATTTATTGTCACTGCGTTTTGCCTTATATCGTTTAAATTGTGAATCATCAACGAAAAATATCCATAGGCATAAATATTACATTTTTATACAATAAAATAAAATCTACAATACCAGCACAAACTTCTTAGACTCGTCTTCATTTCCCAATATCAAATTCATATTATAATTTAGGGTGAAACCGGGTAAAAATGATCAGATCAAATTATCAAACAAATAAAAGCATGTAAAATTGTTTTCAATAATTCTATGTTGCAATTACATCTAAAGAACCTGTAAGTTTTTATTTGCATTTTTACCCCGTTTTACCATATAAGAATATTGCTAATTACTGTTTCCATAAATTCAATTAACAAATTTGAAATAGTATTTCTATGTTTGGAATTTTCAAAGAATTATACTTATCAATTTTAGAATGAATTGAATTCAACATTTTTACCTCGAAGTCGTTGAATTCTATGAAAAATTTTTATAAAAAATCAATAACATTATTCTGTAAAGAGATTAAAGGAAAATGGATCTAAAACAAAATGGAATCCATTGGTTCTTGATTTATCATTTTTATTTCAAAGAATTTTTTGCGATTATCATTTTATTAGTAAAGACCCTTATCTAATGAAAATTTAACTAAATATAAATGATTGACGGATACTTAATTAAATTACAAGCAGCTTTTTTTGTGTCGACAGTTCAATTTGAACGACAATTCAATTGTATCCCGTATCTTCGTATAAATAAAGTAGTCCGAAAAAAAAGAAATACGCAGTGCGACGAACATAACATAACGAATTAAACACAGGGGACAAATTTGATGGGGGGTATAAAAGAGCAAGAAACGGCCAGAGGGGGGAAGGAGTGTAAAAAGACTAAAAAATAGAAATGCGCTGAAATAGTCAGTTGTAGAATGAGTGGTCGCGAGTCAGCCTGATTGACATTTATTACGAGCCGGTGAAGCCTTGTGGTGGCTGACCCGGCACAGAATACTGTGGCCTGAAGTTGCCGAAATTCGCTGCCCCGGCGAAGGTTGCTGGTAACTGTCCAGCCGCGAATCCAGCCGGGAATTGTTGAGCGAGGAGCGCCGCTTGACTCGCTTGATTGCTCGTGTTGCCTGGTGCTGTTGCAGCTAGTCGACTCAGAATTGAGCGCTCGGACATTTGCAGTCGCTGCGCGACCGGAGGAATTCGAGCTAGCGTCGCTGGCAATCTGCTCACGTCCGATTTCATATCGGAAAGCAATTCCTCCAGTTGGTTCAATACCTACAAAATTTACACAAAATGAAAACATACATTTTTAATTCGTTACAAAATTCTATCTTTAAATACCAATTAAAGATTTTAATAATGCTTAATATGTATCTTATATTTCAGATATTCACATTACTTGATTAAATTAAAACAATATAAATTACCTTGTGAAGAACAGCATTGGCTGGTTTGTTACCAGCAAGACTCTCTTTACTGAGATGTTGATGTGATTCAGCAAGACACTCGACTTCTGCAAATCGAGCGTTGAGGCTCATAGCAGGGTGGTTTGGATCTTGTGTGAGATTCAAATACGCTGCTCTTCTCAGTTGTTCCTCAATAACCAAAGCTTGCTCGAGGAGCTTGAAACGCCTTGCCAAGAATTTGTTCTTGATCTCAAAATTACCCTTGCCAACGTCCATCTTGAAAGGCTCGTTAATAATTGCGAATCTGTGAAATAACACAAGTTAACATCTCCCAACTCTTAATTTACAAACTATACTATCAACAAACTTGAAATTAAAAACAAAAATTACCTGATATCGTTCTGGATATCTTGCCAGCGACCATATCCGTGTGTGACGATACCAGCGAGCAGCCAATAATCATGTCTGCGGTGCCAGATCTCGTACTCCCTGCCTGGAACTGCTGCCTTGTTCAGCCACAAAGTGTGAAGTTCAGTGAAACCACCGTCAGCAATATTGAACATAAATTTACGTTTGGTTTCTCTTCTTCCTTTTCCTTCTCTTTCTCCTTATCTTTATCCTTCTCCTTCTCCTTATCTTTATCCTTCTCCTTATCATCAGTTTCTTTTCAGTATCGTCCTCATCATCCTTAACAATAACGACGTCTTCCTCAGTCTCTTTGCTTCAGCAGCCTCTAGTTTTAACCTCCACCGGAGCCGCCGCACCCTCCTCTTTGTTGGCTCCTTGTCCTTCTCTTCCTTGACCTTCTCCTCGGGCTCTTTCTCGCCTTCCTTTTCCTTCTCCTTCTCTGTCTTATCCTGTTCCGGATTTTCCTCCGTCTTCATTTCGTCTGGCTTCTCCTTCTTCACCTCAGCAGTTTCCTGCTCCTCGGTCGCCTCTTTGCCAGCCTCATTTTCAGTTGCTGGTTTTTCATCAACCTCCATGGCGTTCGAGGTGGAGGTAGTAGCCGTGGTCGTGGTGGTTGTGCTGCTAGTCGTGCTGGTTGTCGTACTAGCAGTGGAACTTGTGGCGTTCGTAGTCGACGTGGTAGCAGTGGCTCCGGTCGTTGTTGTGCTGGCGTTCGTGCCGTTTTCATTCTCCGCTGGTTTCACCGGCTCTACGGGTTTGCGGATCATCTCGGGCATCGAGTAGTACCCGTTGATGTGCTCGAACTCCTGCACCTTCTTGCGTATCAGCGACATCACGCCTATTCTCGTGAGCACGTGTTGTCTGCTGAGTCCCTCCCTTGGCACGCCATCGGCGAACGTCTCAGCGTTGTCCGCACCAGGCTCGCACAAGTGGCGCATAAACAGCGAGACGTAAGCCTTGAAGTTCTTCTCGGACTTTCCTCTCAGATCTCTCACCAGCCACTGGGAGTTGAAGGCGTCTTGCGGGGGCATGCCATACCGCATGATTGCGTTGAGGAACGCCTTGCGTTGTCTGGCGTTGAATCCGAGCACCTCGATGTTACCATTGACTCGAGCCAATAGCGGTGGCAGAGGTCGGTCCTTCTCATCGCGTCGCTCAAGACGACGTCGACTCCTTCGCGAGAGCAAATCGCCGTCGCCCTTTTCATCAAAGTCATCATCTTCCTTGTCATCGTCGCTTGGCGCACTGAAATCGCTGTTGTAATCCGACAGGTTTTCTTGCCAGGGTTGGTCGTCGCGCGCGCCCTGGTCGCCAGTGACACCACCGTCGTTGTAGTTGACCTGCTTGCGCACACGTTTGCCCTTGCCGAGGGTGCGGGCCATGTCCTCCTGCTGCTGCTCGTAGTGATGACGCAAGAGCTTGATCCAGTAGGCCGGATCGGTGTTCTCAGCTTCCTGCTTGATGATCTCCGTATCAGCCTCTTCCTCCGTCTCGCCTTCTTTCGTCACGTAGGAAGCGACCTTGAAAGAACTCAAGTACTCATTCGCCCAGTTCTCCTTCTGTTCGATACCTTCCTTGCTGCGATCCAGCAGTTCTGCGACAGCTTTGTCGTCGTAATGGATGGCTTCGTCCTCCTTACCTTCCTCTTCTTTGAACAATTCTTCGGTACCGAACCGCAGGATGTCGTCGAGCTCTTGTTTGCTGAAGTTGGCGCCTTTGCCACCCATGCCTGGACGTACAACCAAGTGGGTCAACATCATCTTGCGTTTCGCGACTTGGGTTACTCTCTCCTCGACGGAATTTCGGGTGACGAAACGATAGATCATTACTTTGTTCGCCTGACCGATACGATGCGCTCTGCTGAACGCTTGGATGTCGTTGTGCGGGTTCCAATCCGAATCGTAAATAATTACCGTGTCAGCGGTAGCCAAGTTGATACCCAAACCACCAGCACGAGTTGAGAGTAAGAATACGAATTGTTGAGCGCCTGGAAAAATTATTTGTACAATTAATATAACATGAAAATTATAAATGAGGAGCATAAATTAAGTAGTTAGAAGTTAGTCGAGTGAACCTACCAGGAGCATTGAATCTGTCGATAGCTTCTTGTCTCTGAGCACCAGTGATGTTGCCGTCTATTCTCTCGTACTTGTAACCCTCGCCTTCCAAGTAATCTTCAAGGATATCCAACATCTTTGTCATCTGCGAGAAGATCAGAACTCTGTGGCCGTCGTCTCGCAGTTTCTTGAGCATTCTACTTAACAAAACTAATTTGCCAGCAGCCTTGATTAAAGCGGACGTTTCGTAGTTGCCATTGGGGCCTGTAGGGGCTTCCTGAGACGCAGCAGGGAATAGATACGGATGATTACAGCACTTTTTCAAGTCCATCATGATGTTCAGTAGGGACACCTGCTGTCCACCTCCCTTCGGATTCAATGCCTCGAAATTTCTCGTTAAGATATATTTGTAATACTTTTTCTGCATCGGTGACAATTCCACTCGAACGATAAACTCAGACTTGCTAGGCATATTCTGTGAAAGTAAAATAAATAATTTAGTATAAATTTGTTTCTGGAACGTTTAAATTGAACTGAATGAACGGAGGAAAGACACTCATCTTACCTTGAGCACATCAGCCTTCAACCGACGCAACATGTGCGGTCCCAACATCTCGTGTAGTTTTTTGACCTGCTCTTCCTTCGAAATATCGGCAAATTCATTTTGGAACGCAGCCAAGTCATTGAACTTGTCGCGACAAAGGAAATTGAGCAGATGGAAAAGTTCCTCGAGATTGTTTTGCAGCGGTGTACCAGTCAGAAGCAGTTTGTAAGCGATGTTGTAAGATGCCAACAGCCTGAAGAATTTCGATTGGTTGGATTTAAGCCTGTGAGCTTCGTCGACAACCAGAACAGCCCAATCGATTGACCCGAGACAGGCTGAATCGATTGAGATCAATTCGTAGCTGGTCAACAGCACGTTGAATTTAATGTTCTGCGAGCGAATTTTGGTTGCACGATAACCCTTCACAGCACCCTCTTCAAATGACAGCTCGTTCTCACGAATTACAATACGACTGTCCTTGTCACCTAAAATAATACAAAATTCATATTTTAAATTATTCATTCTTATTTATTTCATTTCTTTAACCGGTACCATTTTTTTTATTCGTTCGTGTTATTTTTGTTTGTCAAATTTAATGGTTTGATGTTTTACGTACCAACATAAGTAACACAGTAAAAGTCAGGAGCCCAAGTTTCAAATTCACGTTCCCAATTGATGATTGTTGAAAGCGGTACTGAGACAAGGAAAGGTCCTTTGCAGTGACCTTCCTTGTAAAGCGAGTACAAAAATGTGATCGTCTGAATGGTCTTTCCTAAACCCATCTCGTCAGCCAGAATAGTGTCAATTCCTTGACCCCACGAGTATCTCAACCAGTTGAGACCCTGAGAAAGAACATCATTAAAAACTGTTGTTTCAAGTAAACAATGTCAAAAAAAGAAAAAAGAACCAAAAGTACCTCTAATTGATAAGGATGAAGCTGCATGCCAGTGCTGTCCAAATACTCTGGCTGACGTTCGTACTTTTTCTTAAGGTCTGTCGTGGGTTTATCAGGTGGAGGGGTGTAGCGTTTCGGAGTTCTTTCTTCATCGTCAATGAGTTCGCGGGTCTTTGATTTCTTTCCCTTGCCTGAAAAAGTAAAACTTTTTTAAAGACCGTTCATCAATTTTAAACAATTAAATCGAATTCACTTTATTTCCTTTCGTCTAACCTTTCTTTCCTTTACGAGAAGAACTTCCGTCCATACAATTGGCAGCCCTCAAATCCAAATAGTACTCGATAGCTTGTCGTAATCCTGGTACGTCTCCATTTTCTTGTTCCCAAGTCGATTGGTCATAGCCCAAATCGCGCCACTTGACGAGATAAGAAGCTCTGCCTTCGCGCGTGACTCTGTGATTGATAACTCTGTGCACGACTAACCATTCAGGACGTACGCCGTATTTGTAGAAACGTTCCTCTAAATTGTACTCTGCTTTGTTGGCATGATCCTTGTCGTGCTCTCTTAAACGTTTCACACGAGTGTCTCCCTCATCCAAAGGCTCTTCAAGTTTCGGCGGTTCATCCATGTCATACTTTCGTGAATAATTTCTGTACAAATAAAATCATGAGAGATTAAAATAAAATTTCAATTCTAGTTTAGTTTTTTTTTTTTATATATCAAGTTCTTTTTCGTGAATTCTATTTAGATGAATACTTTTCATGAATTCGATTAGTGAAAATACCTGAACATGAGTGGATGAAAGACATCTAATTGAAGTTCTGTGATCCAGTCGCATTGCCAGTAAGACATGTTGGCCCACTTGACAAAATATTCGCGAATCTTTCGAGGTCTCGGTGCCGCTTTACTGGTCGATGGTTCATCAGAAGTTGGATCGTCAAGTACTTTCCATCTCCACGTTAAAATTTTCTGAACTGGAATATCAAAGGAAATATATTATGTCAATTGAATTCATTATGAAATTTTGGATGATTCGAAGTTTTAGAGAAAATCAGAACACACCTCTTCCAATAAGTGGTGGACAAGAACATCTGGGACATTTCCAGTCCCCATCAGGTATCTCGGACAAGGGTGGATTTAGACAGTGAGTGTGATAAGCACTTGTGCAACTATCACAGCACAACAGTTCGCCACCGTCTTTGCACACGCGACAGAATTCCATGTGCTCGTCATCGTCGTCAGCTGCTCCTATGAGTGGCAATGAATAAAAAATTATCAGCGGTGACAATGGTTGAAAGAAAATCAAATAAGTGCACAGTCATACACACAACAATAATTCAAAACCAAAGATAAAAACGAATCTTCAATGGTGGGAAATTGTGCATGAATGATGTACACGATGATGGGGAGGGCGAAGGGTGCTGAATAAAGAATACCTGTAATACCTTCGCCTTCACAGTGGGGACAACTCCATTTTCCTTCTGGAGTTTCCTCCAGCTCGGGTTCCAAGCATACGAGATGGTATGCTCTGGGACATGTGTCGCAAAGAATAATTTCTCCACCTTGTTGACAAACTTCACAATAATCTTGGTGGTCAGTCTGTAAGATGAAAAGTCTCAGGTCATTATGGGAGATCGCGACGTGATATTGGGATGAATCAGATAACGTGCATATAAATCATGCCGTCGTTAGTATAAATTAATACAATAATTGAAAAAAGGCAGAGCTAAGCAACAAAGCAATTGCGTTCTTGATTTATGGAAGTAGCCAGTCTCAACATTATCAAATGTTTTATTACCAGATCAATTTTCAAAAGAAGAAAAAAAAAAAAGAAGTTCCATTTAGTCTCCTAACAAATTTATTTTCTATCTTATGTACGAGTTTTTATAGATATTATTCATAAGTTTCATTTATAAATATCATTTTGAACTGTGATATTTCAGTTAAACATGAATTCAGAAGAGAGTTGACCTTTCAAAATATTTCTAACTTAATATTGTCATTATATTTTATATTTTTGCATTGCACTATAAACGAGCAATTATTCAAAGTAATCATGCGTATGATAAACATTATATATAACAAATCTTAAACTTCTGAATAATTTCAAAGATGTTAAAGTGAACAAACACATGAAAAATTGTTGAAATAATTCATGCGTAATTATAAATTTTTTAGTAAATTGTAAAATTCCAAAATTACCATAAAAATGGTAATATAATTTTGACGAGATTTTTTTGTTTTGAAAATAACTGAAGGATTGATGTTTAAAAACTTTTTTAAATCCAAATTATGAACAAATATTGCATGTAAATTGAAAAAAAAAAAAAAAATTAAAATTCAATCTGAGCTAATAAAGTACAATCCATGAAAAATGATATCGAATCTCAATTTGGTAATAAAAAGAATGCATGGTCTGTTTGTTAATGTTTGAGATGATAAGTTTGGCTGTTGAACATTGTAATGTGAAGCATATGCTCAAAACAGTAATGAACGCATTAGCCATGAGCCTAGACTCTACCTGAACACTTTCCTCGCCATCCGGAAATTTCGAAGTCTTTTTGGTCTTGTTTTTCTTTCTGCTCTTGTTTCCAATTTTTGTCTTGGCCTTCCTGCGAACTGGAGGCTCTGCGGGAGTTTCAGTTGTTGTTTCCTCAGGTTTAGTTGTTGTTTCTGGTCCGGTTGGCTCTTCAGCGTCAGCCAACATCTGTTCGAATTCCATGTCAGAATCTCTGTCAGATCCGACTCCGCTACCTTCTACTTCCTCATCCTACAAATGAATTTCGTCAATCAAATAAATAAATAACCATATGATTACAATTTCTAGACTATTCGAATTGAATTCCAGCTATTACCGAACTTCCGCGTTTGCGTTTTCCAAGCTTAATTTTGAGCGTTGGAACTTTCGAAGCTTTCTTTCCCTTTTTAGCTCTAGAGCTGCGGGATTTCTTTTTGCGTTCTCCGTCTTCATCTTCGTCCTCGTCGTCATCAGGTTCTTGAACCTGGGGACGACTCGAGCGTGAATTGCGACTTTCTTCGTCTGCATTTGATGTGGAAACGTCCGCCTCTGGCTGCGTGTGGGGATTCAGCTCGGAAAAGTCTCTCCATTTGGCCGCAACGAGCATCATCAATTTAGACATTGGCACTTTCGGATTCTCCTTCGCCAGGAGAGGCCGAACGTGTTGCTGGAACAACTTGTACGTTGTCAGATTTTGGAAATCGGCATCTGAGTATTCAATCTGTACATCCGTCAGGCCAAAGGTGCTGCAAACTTCTTCTATTGTTGGCATGCCTGTCTGTGGCTCCTGACTCTGCACCGATTGAGACGAATTGTGACCGGATGACTTTCGCGATGATGATTTACGACTCTTTTTGTTTGAACTGTAATCACTGTCGTCGCCGCCGCCGCCATCTATGTTCTCAGCGGGAGCACCGCCAAAGTCACTTTCCTGAAAACAAGATTTTAATTAATTTTCACACCAAACAATAAACAATATTCAATAATTGAAATAAATATGAAAACAATCACTCAAAAAAGATTCAAAAAATAATTCAACTAGATTAGTAGACTAGCTGTTGAGTCTGCATGAAAATTTAATTGTCAATGTTCATTTTAAATGAAAAATATTAAAAATGTTGTTTGTTTTTTTTTTTTTTAGTAAATATTTACAAACATAAATGCTTTCAAAAATGATATAAATGAGACTCAAAAATGTCATTAACATTTCGTTTCTTTTTCTATGAACTATATCATACGCAGGTTAAAGTGGCAAATTTAACTTTTCCCTTCAGGTAGAATTTCCTATTCCTTTTTCAAAACTTTTCAAAGGGAATCGTTTTTCAGCTTAGCTACTACACAAATACTTACATCACCAGAATCCGATTTTTTCTTCTTCTTTTTCTTCTTCCCTTTCTTATCTTCACTTCTGGCCTTTCGTTTCTTGCCCTTCTTCTTTTTACGTTCCTCTGGTTCGTAATCATCATCTTCTTCCTGAAAATACGGCAAATTTTGTTTCAAAAATTGCAACTAACACGTAAAATGGATTTAATTTGAAAAAAAGTTGATTTACATTTACCAGTCTCTGAGATTCTTCAGCTTCAGATGACCCGTCTACATGCTGCCCAACATTGGACACTTGTCCTCCGGTTTCTTCCACGTCGTCTTCCCCTAAAACATGCATTTCATTAGTAAAAATAATCGTACTACAAAATCTTATATACGAACCAAAAATAATAACAATAATAATAATAATCATTAACATGAGAACGATTTGTAATTTATCACAAATTAGATTATCCGGCAAATCTTCATTTTTAAGTATACTTTCGAAGAAACGTAGTACACTTGAAAAATAGGAGAAAAAAAAACTAGCCGAAGGATAAACAATGTATTTTTAATTTTGGTCGTTGTTATCTTATATAACTGAGATAAGAGTCACCGAATGTAAAATCCCGAGGAGCAATTAAAAATTATCATATTCTTCTATTGCAACCGAAGGGAATTCAATTGACCGATAATTGATTTTATTTATTGAACAAAAATCAATATGAGAATGTAGAAATGTGAAAAGTTGATGAAAATAACAGTGCGAAATGAAATTGGTTGCCAAGGTTCTGGGATAGTTATCTCGTAAGAGCATAATGAAAGAAAAGAGAAGGCAGCCGAGGGGAGGAGTAGGGGGTTCAATTTTAAACCGATTCCTCAAACATGGAACGAATGTCAGTGCTAAAGTCACGGAGTTTCCTCATTTCCAAATGAAACAACTTTTCCGTTCCTCTTTTTTTTCACAACAAATTTTCGCAACATTGATTTTCTTAGTTTTTCATCGTTTATTTATAACATTTGACAGCAACCGGTTTTTCATTTTCCACGAAACTCCAATTTCCAAGATTCTCTTTCAATTAATTACAATTATTTCAATTACCGAATATCAATTAGTCGACGTTTATTGACACAAATTTCATTCTATTTTTCTCCACTTTTCGACTTTTTTTTCCCCCAACACATGTTTGTTATCGACGTAGTCACATCGTCGAGATTAAAATGCAACAATGCAATTAACAAAAATGTCCAGACAAAGACAAACGTTTGTTTATCGTCGGTCCACCCTGGGGATGAAAATGAGGTTATAGGTTTTGAGAAGAAAACCGAACTGTTCGAAAGTTCGAGTTTGGAAAGACAGGAAAAAAAGGAACGAAAAAGTGAATATTTGTGTGCAAAAAAAAGCGATGCGCGGATAAAAACAACTGTCGTCGAACTTGCGGGCGATCGATATCGGACACAAAAAAAAGTTGACAAAAGGTTAATGGAAATCAGGATAGTAATTTGGGATGAGCGTTGTTTGGCGCGTCCAGGAAGGGTTCTAACCTCACAGGTCGGGAGGCTCGCGGTTGGAAAAAAGTGGGTGACGGGAAATGGTCGCGCGGCCACGCTCCCCGGCACGGTCGCAACACGCGACGGGAAATAATCGTGGGATTGACATGGCAGCCATTATACAAAAAGCGCGCGTCCTGTGTGCGTGGTCGCGCGCGGCCGACGCCGCGGCGCCCCGACGTGCAACCTGGACTGTCGCTCACCTGCATAACTCTCGTCGACTTCCTCGTCGGATGCCATGGTCGTTGTCGCGGGTTCGTCCTCGAAGGCGTCAGACAATCGAAAGCGTCAACCACATCAGCCACACGTCGCTCGGCTGCTCAGTAGTACGCACTTCGCTTGACTGTAGTGGTAACAGTGCGGCTAACAGTATTAGAGCAACGTTTGCACACATTCGTTCACTTTTCTGCGCAAGAGTGGGAGCGCGCGTCCTTTTTCTGTCGCCCAAACTTTGCCGGCCGCGTCTCTTTCTAATTTTTCGTTCGGCTGCGCGGCGTGCGAGCGCGCCAACGCACACATACAAAACGATTCGGTGTCCTTGCCCGGCAGAAACAGGCACAACCCCGCACAACAAGAGGGGGCATCTTTCTTTTCACTCTAAAGAAACTTCCACGCCGTTCCCTTTGTTTTTTTCTTTCCTTTCGGCCTGTGCGTTACCTGCGTTTTTCATTGTTGCACACAACCAGAGAGCATTTTTCTCGATTGTACGCTCGCCGGTAAAGTGCCGCCTAAAAATATGAGATGCCGTTTATTTTGTCAGCAAAATGAAAAAATGTCCGATCGTGTATAACTGATTTGGCATTTCAAATGAATAAAATATGCTTCGGTTTTGACTAATTGGTTTTTTTCATTCGAATTTGTTTATAAATAAAAGGATGGGTCTGAGCATAAAAATTGGCAGGTGGATAATGTTAGTTTGTTGTTATGCTGAAAATGAGACCTGGTTATAAATATGATAATCATAAATAATTGAATGTAAACAAATAGTATTCAAAATGGCCGCCAGAGTAAAACATCAAACTGCTTATTATTATTTCAGAAATCGACTGTGAGAGGTCGTGCGACAGAGAAGGAAAGAGAGAGAGTGACTCGCGGCCAACTTCAGATGGGAATTTCGCGAACAAATAACCTGTAATCCGCGAAAAACCGGGGATTTGTGTGGGTCGTTTATTTTGCAACTTAATATTATAGCCGCTCTGTCAGAAGTCGGTCAAAATGTCAGACGGCGAGGATGATTTTATGTGCGACGAAGAAGAGGACTATGGACTGGTAACTTATTCGTTGCTTCCACTTCAAACAGTGTTCAATTTTTTTCCTATACCAAAAATAGTACCGATTGTCATTACTTTATTTTCAATACAATTGCACAGCTGAAATTTGTCAATAAACAATCAGCTGTATCGTTGCCGACCGGGCGCATTGTTTTTGTTTAACCCTATTTTTCATCTGTTTATTACTCATAATTCACTGTTGTGACAACATTCAAAGCTGTCAATTGTTTATCAGAAACAAAGAACAAGAACAATTATTCTACAATTTTTTGTAAACGGTTAAGTGGGACAGGTTTTTTTGGCTCAACGACTTTTTTCCAACAAATTTTGTTTTTTGCAATTAGTCAGATTTGAGATATGACATAACCTTAAATCTAAGTTGACAAACTTTTTTTGTTTTTGAGATAAAGTGTTGAACAGTTGATTGAAAATGACTGTTATTTTCAATAGGAATATTCAGAAGATTCGAACTCTGAACCGGACGTGGACCTTGAAAACCAGTACTATAATAGCAAAGCATTGAAGGAAGATGATCCCAAAGCAGCATTGCAGAGTTTTCAAAAAGTTCTGGACCTGGAAGGAGGAGAGAAAGGAGAATGGGGGTTCAAGGCACTCAAACAGATGATAAAAATTAATTTTAAGTTGGTCAGTATTTTTCTTAATTATGTAAATTGATATTTTATTATTTTGTATATTTTTATCTTGCAAAATTGTTTCAGGCAAATTACAAGGAGATGATGACTAGATACAAACAATTACTCACGTACATCAAAAGTGCTGTTACAAGAAACCATTCAGAGAAATCTATAAATTCTATTTTGGATTACATTAGTACTTCAAAAAATGTAATTATTTTGAAATATTTTGTAATAGATTGGACAATGTTTACAAATGATCAATATTTAGTTTGTAATCTGTTGTTTATCTGCAGATGGAGTTGTTACAAAATTTTTACGAAACAACACTAGATGCTTTGAAGGATGCGAAAAATGATAGACTGTGGTTTAAGACTAATACAAAACTAGGGAAATTGTACTTTGACCGTTCAGACTTCACCAAACTAGCCAAAATTTTAAAACAGTTGCACCAAAGTTGCCAGGTATGTCACATTCATAATATTGTATATTTCATAAATTTATATCTTATGATAATATCCTGTCAGTTGCTTTTTGTATTGATTTTTAACTTTGAAAAGTTAGCAATTTCAAATTGTCGTTTGAATTATTTTATTTGACATTTCAAAAACACCAAGTTTCGTGCAATCATTTGTTCATGTTGCAACCAATGAATGATAAAAAAAACTTTTTTATAAGATGAGCAATATTTTGATTGAAATAGAATATGCCTGGTTATAATAGAAAACTTTTTATTGCAACAATGTAAGATTTCAATTTCAAAATTAAGTCGGACGTTCGAATTTTACGTAATACCGGAGAAATTGTAATTGCTAATAATGAATAATGATGATAAAAAATGATTTACAAATATTCAGACTGTGGATGGTGAAGACGACTTGAAAAAAGGTACCCAGTTATTGGAGATATATGCTCTAGAAATCCAAATGTATACTGCTCAAAAGAACAACAAGAAACTCAAAACTTTGTATGAGCAAAGTCTACACATTAAAAGTGCTATTCCGCATCCGCTCATCATGGGTGTTATCAGAGGTAATTCAAATTAATGAACTAATTCTAATTTAAACCGTTACTCTGCGAATTTTGTATGTTTAACAGAATGTGGAGGTAAAATGCACCTCAGAGAAGGAGAATTTGAGAGGGCGCACACTGATTTTTTCGAGGCATTCAAAAATTACGATGAATCAGGTTCCCCTCGACGCACCACTTGCCTAAAATATCTTGTCTTAGCTAACATGTAAGTAATGATGTTTTTGGCAAAATGTAAAACGAAAAATGACCTAAATTTTGAGTTAAAAATGATTTGAAAATTAATCGTACTAATTTTCAATTAAATTCTAGGCTCATGAAATCTGGCATCAATCCTTTTGATTCGCAAGAGGCAAAACCATATAAAAACGATCCTGAAATATTAGCAATGACCAATTTGGTTGTGAGTTATCAGAACAACGACATTAATCAATTTGAATTAATTTTGAAACAAAACAGAAACAATATAATGGATGACCCTTTCATCAGAGAGCACATTGAAGACTTGCTACGCAATATTAGAACACAAGTAAATGTTTAATTAATAATTAATTATCTTATGTACCAATTTAACTAGCGTACAACTCATTCACTTATGAGATTCATTGATTGCTTTGTTTTTTAGGTTTTGATTAAGTTAATAAAACCGTACACCAGGATTCATATACCATTTATTAGCACCGAACTGAATATCGACCCACAAGAAGTTGAAAGCTTACTGGTCTCTTGTATTTTGGACAATACAATTCGCGGAAGAATAGACCAGGTTAATGACAGTTTATATGATTTTGATCTCATTTTAATTGACGAAAATAATTATTAAAATAATGAAAACAATAATAATTACTTACTAAAAATATTGTTGAATTAGCAATTGAATCTATCATTTATTTCATTCATGAACATTTTTTTATCATTTCGTTACAGGTGAATCAAGTACTCGAATTAGATAAAAAATCGCTCTGCGCTGCACGTTACACAGCCTTGGATAACTGGACGAATCAGCTCGAATTATTACACGTAGTGATTATTAACAAGATGTCATGATAAGTGCGTAATCAAGAGAAAACGAAATTTCCATTTGAATATATTTCATAATTCCTTTTTAAAAATAAATATAAAATTTTAATTGATAAAGTTTTGTTTGTTTGACTGTTATTTATTCATCCCTTTAATGTTTGAACAATTAATATTTTCATAATTATCAAGTTCCATTTGAATTACTTGAAAACAAAAAAAATAAGTTGAACTTCTTTTTTTCACTATAATATTTATAATATATAATTATATTTATTTCAATAAGATATCTTATCCGTATATCAATATAACTTAAGGTAGAAAATCCGTTAACGTTACAATTCAACAAATTGATGAAAAAATAGTTTATTGTTAATCTAACTGTGAGTGATGCCCAAGTCAATCTCGTGTTGTCTTTCTCGCACTCGCTGATGCATCGTTAGCGCTATCTTTGTTGCACCTATACGACTTCGGCATCACCTTAACCCATTCCCGTTGATGCTTGCTCCGCCCGCTCACACACACACACTAATATTTGTTAGGTTAAAAGATCAGTCACGTGATCGTTTTCTCACTCTAAATGAAAGAGACAGAAAATTCTGTTCACTCTGATTGGACACACACACACACGTACAGAACTGTCATTTTTACAGCGATTTTTGGCGATTCAACGGGAATGGGTTGATTGCTGAAATAAAAAGACATAGGTGACCGGGCTGAAATCTAAAAATGATCAATGAAATTTGACATTTGTGGCATAGCTCTGTATAAGTCTATACAAAAATGTCAAACTTCATTCATCATTAATTCAGAATTTAGTCCGGCTACTCTTGGTTTTTATCTTAGCAATCAATTACTCATACTTTAATTAACAATATACTAATTTTTCAGCAATTTTTTGAAATGTAAATATTTTGCATTGATACTGCATAAGTCTGTCTTTGTTCACGGATTTTCTACCTTAAGCCATAACAAATAAAATCAGTTTTTCTCGTATCAGAAAACTTTTTAGATCATCAAATTTGTCGACCGTCGACCTAAAAATTGTAAAAATTCGGATTTTTTGACAAAAATTTTTTATTACATTTCCTGGTACTTTGGACTTTGGTCATTCATGTAGTGTTTTCGGTTTTGTTCAAAGTTATCGAAAAATTGGTTTTTAAGCATTTTTTTTATCGGCGTGCGCCACATAGATATAATGCGGCCGATGACGTTTTATTAAATCTGCTACTTCAAAAAGTTACCAGAATCGTAATTTTAGACCAATTTTGGTCTGGTAAGCCAAAAAATGTTCGGTTATTAGTTAGTTAAGTTATTTGACAACAAAATTGTCAGACGAAATTTTGATACATAAATTTAAAAAAATTTAATTCCCCTTTATTATCGCGACACCGCATTCCATCAAAAGGATAAATTGACATCAAGGTGATGCAGAAGTCATAAAGGTGCAACAAAGATGGCATTAACGATGCCTCTACAAGTGTGAGAAAGACAACACGAGATTGACTTCGGCATCACCTGAAGGTGATGCCGAAGTCAGGTAATGTCAAACCGGGAATTACCGACATTACAGATTTCTTGATTAAAAATTAATAACGTGATTGTAAATTAATTTCATGAGAAGGCGAAAATTTTCAGTTATTTTACACATTCCTAAACAAAAAAGCTGAATTTTCATAATTAAACGTTGACGAATAATAAGTTCTAGTTTTTGAGGTAGAGGTTATTCGTAGAGCTCATTATTTGTTTACATCGTTCAACAAAAAATTATGTTTTATTATGCTATGAATTCTCCCATTATTGCAGAATCTTGCTCCTCTCAGTTTTTTGAAAAATAACACTTATTGTAATTTTGATAAACAAAGTCCCTA
Organism: Trissolcus basalis; assembly: GCA_025266255.1. Taxonomy (NCBI): domain Eukaryota; kingdom Metazoa; phylum Arthropoda; class Insecta; order Hymenoptera; family Scelionidae; genus Trissolcus; species Trissolcus basalis. The sequence goes on from JAAMPD010000800.1 coordinate 35,581, forward strand.
ACTCCGTGGTAGCAGACTTTATGCATCACCTTAAGATGATGCATAATGTGAGAAAAAGAACACAGAATTGACTTCGGCATCACCTTAAGAGGATGTAAAACCGGAAGTTACCGACATTACATCAGATTTGTTTAATATTAGTCAACAATCGGATTGCAAGTTAATTTAACGAGGACTGCACTTTTATTCAGTTTTCTTGAACATTCTTAATATAAAAAACTGAGAGCTAGCAACTGTGTTGCATAGCAAGTTTAAGCGTAACAATGTCTAATAGGACTAAATTCTTGAAACTTTGATCGCCTACAACATATTGCTTTCATCGTTTTTCATGGCATCTACTGATTACGAAGCCGTTGTCATGTCACGTTGTGACGTGACAACGTCTTCATAATTGATGGACACCAACACCGTAACGCTGGTAACATAAGATAAAGCTAGTAACGTAATGTAACGCAAAAAGGTAACGCGGAGGAGGGATCGCCATTCCGCCGAATGACCCAGAGGTAACGTTTTTTCGTAACGCGGAGGGGGGACGCCATTTTTTATAATGGGAGTATCTACACGGAGAGAAAAAAACATTAAAATTTACTGTGAACACAGTAAAACGCGGACCATAACCTCAAATGCAAATTTTTCCAATGAATCACAGAAAATTTTATTATCGACAGAACATTTTTTACTGATTTTCGACTAAATTTTAGTATGTTCACTATAATTTTTTTGATGAAGCTTTACCGTCCACGCTTTACTGAGAATCACAGTAAATTTTAATGTTT